>ML811201.1:17657-33759 GCA_009831015.1 Picea engelmannii | reverse complement strand
TTCCTAGTATACTAAGGGACAACCACCAACGTCGATTTGGTTATGCGGTATAATGAAGTTTTGAGAAGGTTGAAAGTAATATTAGAAGATAATAAAATAAAAAACAAAATATAAGGATGATATTAGTAGGCAATATGTTCATGTTCATGATATAATGTACATTTAGATTGAATTTATGATATAATAAGTATATTGGTGAGATATTACAAATTACTTTTAATATTTATTACTATTCATAAATATTAAAGAGTACTTGTTAACATATTATTGTTAAGCTCGTTTCCATTATACTTTTCCAACTAAAAACAATTTCAATGTTATCCAAATTGATGAATTAGCATTTTTCCTTATTTTGACTTAACTTAATTCAACTTTATGACACCTAATTCTAACCCTTTTTTAATATCTAATTTTAACTTTTAATTCCATATTTAATTATAATCTCTTTATTCTGGACATTTTTAATATTTTAATTTCATATTTAATTAAAATCTCTTTATTCTTCATATTTTTAATATATTGAAAATATCCCTTAACTCTTATATACTAAAAAGCTTTTCAATATAAACTCACTGAGTATAAGATTACCTAATTATTAAACTTTATGATATGAAATAAAACTATTTACAGATTACCTAATTATTACAATGTATGATATGAAATAAAACTATTTACCAAAACTTTAATGAGAATTCTAGGACTATATTAAACTCTATGATATGAAATAAAACTATTTACCAAAACTTTAATGAGAATTTTAGGACTATATTAAACTCTATGATATGAAATAAAACTATTTACCTAAACTTTAATGAGAATTCTAGAACTAGTCTCGATGAGAGAAAACTAAACTTCTCAACTAATAATATAAGATTTTAGATAGTATTTTACAATCTTAACCCTTATATACTGTTAGCGCTGTCATTTTTTTAGTTAGAGTCAGTCTTAGTTGATTCATGGTCTGTGTGTCAAAGCGTGTGAGATCAAGTACTGAACAATGAATGGGTCAAAGTCAGCAAGTGGTTGGTTGGCCCTTGGAGTCGGGAAGGGACGTCAGAATCAAACATGTGTAAGTGGTAAAGGTCTTTTCCCAAAGAGTTGGGTCCTGTCAGAAGATGAGGTTTTACGTGCCAAAGGTCAAGGCAAGTTATTAAAATAGGAGTCACGTCGGCAGATGCAACGACACTCATCAGCTCATTATGAAGTCAGAAAAGATGAGAAATCATGGCGCTCATATCACGTATACTTTGCATCTCTTATCAATTGTACTTTACACACTCCGAAGTGTACATGTCGCGCGGATGTGCTATGCAAATCTTCGGCCTGCTTTGAAACCTCTAGTCACCATGCATTCAGTGTCCCCTGTCATGATTCCATCTCTCGCCCGTCTAGTTATAAATTCTAGTTGCTCTATATGTATTCTATTCACCAACCAAGTTTATGCACTGTCTGTAATTTTTCTCGTGAGCCCTTAGTTTCTTGCTGCGGGAAAGTCGATTTCCATCAGCTATGTCACAAACCCGAGTCAATCAAGATTACCACTTTAGGTCCGTGCTAAATCCACCACGCGCGTAGAACAAACATGCATTGCACCATGGTGACATCCCAAAACATAAGGAAAGGGACGCGAAGTGGAAGAAATGTGGGGCCCGAACCTCAAAACTTGACATTGGCAAATGAAGATCTGGATGTCAGAGCATCTTTTGAATAGGTCGGTTGCATGCTCTATTGTAAGAAAATCCAACAATTCGCACTCAGATTCAACGGGCTCCGCGCAGTAATTGTAGGAATCACATTCCAGGTGAAAAATGAAACTTTGTCAACCACAACAGATATCCCTCTGCACGGTGAAAGGTGGTCTAAAGGCATGCCTTTGGACGTGCTATGCTACGAGGAATTAATCAAACCAAACTGTTTAAACGAGAAATTCGAAGCGGGAGTTCCAAGTTGATATCTACATGAGCCTTTTCGGAAGCTCTTGAGGGCGATTAGAAAATACTTCACCTGTGAAGGAAGGTCTGACAGAATACACCCACATCACATCAGATTTTTGATGCATTTCACAGGAAGGAGACCGTGGAACCTACCTTTCTTCCTGCACCAAAGCCTCCGAGAAATGGCAGACAACGTCCAAGCTGAAGCAAACCAGCCAAAGAAGAAACTATCTCATGTCTCACTAATCAAATTGTTGATAGTTGAGGAGTTGAGGCGATTGGGAAAAAACTGGGATTCGTTTCTACTCACAACAAGTATCCTCAGGGACCCCAAAGGATATCCCCCTCTACCCACGGGAAAAGTAACATCTCACCACGCGGAGGCGGAAATAGGAAGGGCTACAGAGAAAGGAAAGACATTGGAAGCCCTATCCCCCCAACAGTCGATACCCCAAAAGAGGGGCGGGTCAATGAAGAACAAAGAGACTGGGGAGGCCCAACCCCTGAGCGAGCCGCGTGCAAAGTCAACCACTAAAGAGTTACTCATGCGCACCATTCGGCTAGAACCTGTCGAAGGTCCAAGTCAAGAAACTTGCGGCAAACGGAGAAGGCTAGACACTGAAGGCATGGATATCCGTGAACCGTCGCAGCAGCTAAAGCAAGCACAACTCACTATTGCTGAGTTGTACCAGGAGAATAGGGAGTTGAGACAACAATTAGCAGAAAATGTTGATGTTTGGACAACATCGGGAATACATTCTTCCATATATATATATATATATATGGCATAATATTTATAATACAACGTATAAATATACTTAGTAAATAAATAGTTACTTATTATCCAAGTGACACATCCTTTCATGGATGGTCACCATATGTTCTATATATATGAAACTCTCATCATTGTAATAACATAAAATTAATATAAGCATTTTCTATTGTACTCGTGTCTCTGTGCATGGTTATTCTTCTTGTGATCTTGGTTATTAAAGCTACTATTGTTCATGGTTTATGCTTCAGTTCAAGTAAATTTATAAAGTAACTGAATGTAATTGAACAACATTAAAATCCAACATGGTATCAGAGAAGCGTTCTTGAAAGAAGACTATTGCACATGCATTGACCTTCTATAGCAACTCGTCATACCTTTCCTGCAATTCATTGTTTTGTTGCAACTGCAACTCAGGCTATACACTCTTCCAACAACCATGGTGAACCGTATTTTGGTGGAAGATATGCTTGATGGAACAACCAACTTCAGTTCTTGGAAATCTATATTGCTACTATGGTTCCTACTAGTAATGATGTTTGGTTGATTGACAGTGGTGCTTCCAGGGATACAAAGATCACCTTACAGATCTAGTAGAGAAAGAATCTCGTTTGCATGTTTTACTTGGTGATGATGCGAGATATATTGTGAAGGGAGTTGGATCCACCTCCTTACAATTGGATTCTAGCACCCCACTCCATTTGAGCGATGTATTATTTGTACCTGGGATGAGAAGGAACCTTGTCTCTATTTCATCCTTAGAGAACAAAGGCTACAAGGTTTCTTCCTCTGATGGAAAAGTTCTTGCATGGAACAAGAACTCTAGTATGGATTATGCCCGGGTGATTGGTGTTCGAGAGGACAGATTGTACAGATTGACTGTTCGACCAGTTCAAGCCCTAATACATAATGCTATTAGTTTGAGTGAACTATGGCATAAGAGACTTGCTCATTTACATTATAGAGCTCTTCCTGCTCTTGGGAAGATGGTGACAGGCCTTCCAAAGATCCATGTTGAACACGATGGAATTTGCAGAGGTTGTGCTCTTGGAACGAATGCCAAGAGGTCCTTTCCGAGCAGTGACAGTAGATCCAAGGGGATCTTAGACTTGGTTCATACAGATTTATGTGGAGCCATGACAGTTTCTTCCTTAAGTGGATACCTATACTATGTGATCTTCATTGATGACAACTCTCGAAAGAATTGGATTTACTTATTGAAGACCAAGGATGGAGTCCTTGTTGGATTTCAAGAGTACAAAGAATAGGTCAAAAACCTGACCGAAAAGAAGATTAAAGTGTTGAGATCAAATAATGGAGGAGAATACATCTCCACGGATTTCAGTGATTTCTGCATTGAGGCGGGGATCAAGAGGGAGTACATTGTTCCTTACAACCCTCAAAAAAATGGGGTTGCAGAGAGGAAGAACAGATCTATTATCGAGGCAGTCAAGGCAATGATTCATGATCAACATTTACCTATGTTTTTGTGGGCAGAAGAATCCATGACTGCAATGTATGTTCAGAATAGAATTCCTCATAAGACTATGAGGAACATGACTCCCAAGGAGGCCTTCACTGGAGTGAAGCATGAGGTTAGACACTTCAGGATATTTGGGTGTCCAGTATACATTCATATACCCAAAGAGAAAAGGACCGAGCTAGACCCTTCAAGAAGAAAGGGTACATTTGTGGGGTACAATGAGTCTTCGAAGGCATACCGGATCTACATCCCTGGTCAGAGACAAATTGAGGTGAGCAGAGATGTTACCTTTGAGGAGGAGGTAGCCTTCATGAGATCTAGAGGATGTCACATGGATATTGATAGTGAGAAATAAGAAGAGATGTTTCATTCTCCCCCTCACCCTCCAACAGTTCAGAGGGAGACAATTGAGCCTATTGATCCCATTCATTCTGTACCTCCAATTGATGTTCCGAGAGATATTGTAGTAGGTCAGAAGAGACCTACATGGGCTCGTTAGAATTTGCAGTAGGCAGAAGGACATGCAGCTCCTCATGGTACCTTCCGAGAGAGAAAGAAACCTCAGAGATATTCGTGATATACCGTAGCTATGAGCCACATCATTGATTCTGAGCCTTCATGTTATGAGGAGGCATCTAGTCAACTAGTATGGAGAGATGCCATGATGGAGGAGTATCAGTCCATCATGAAGAATGATGTGTGGCATATTGTTCCGAGACCTGAAAGGAAGTCTGTAGTGACTTCCAAATGGATCTATAAGATCAAACATACAGCTGACAGAAGCATCGAGAAGCACAAAGCAAGATTTGTTGCTAGAGGATTCTCTCAGGTGGAGGGAATAGATTATGAGGAGACATTTGCTCTTGTTTCTCGATACACTTCTATCCAAATGATTATTGCCCTCGCAGCATCCATGGGTTGGAAACTACATCAGATGGATGTGAAGACAACCTTTCTCAATGGAGAGATTGAGGAAGAAATATACATCGAGCAACCAAATGGTTTCTTCATACATGAGAAGGAGTCTCATGTGTGTAGGTTGAAGAAGGCCCTGTATGGACTCAAGCAGTCACCTCGAGCTTGGTATGCGAGGATTGATGGACACCTAATGAGTTTGGGCTTCAACAAAAGTGTTGTTGATCCCAAACTGTACTACAAGAATGTTAACGATGAGGCCTTGATTTTGGTCCTCTACATTGATGATTTATTCCTCACCGATATAGAGAGCCTTATTATTGAATGCAGCTATGCGTTGGCCTCTGATTTTGAGATGAAGGACCTTGGTATGATGCACTACTTCTTGGGACTAGAGGTGTGTAAAAGAACTGATGAGATCTTCCTAAGTCGGGGGAAGTACACAGTTGAGATATTGAAAAAGTTTGGGATGCTAAACTTTAAACCCATGGCTACACTAATAGTGATGAATCTAAAGAAACTATGTGTGTCTTATTTTGATTCTGATGAGATTGATATGACCCCGTACAAACAACTGATTGGATCATTGATGTATTTGGTTAACACCAGACCAGATATTTTCTATGCAATGAGTGCATTTAGCCAATTTATGAGCCAACCAAGACAAACACAATGGATTGTTGTGAAGCATGTGTTGAGATACCTGCAAGGAACAATTGGACATGGTCTGAGATATACTTCTAGTATTGACATGAGATTGTGGAGATATACTGACTATGATTCGGTAGGGAGTGCAGTAGACAGGAAGAGCACCTCTGGGTTGTTAGGATATTTAGACACTTAGGAGTTGGTATAATATGTCGTTAGGTAAAAGTGTGTTTCTTTAGTATGCATTAGTATGCATTTGTAGTTAGGAAATCTGACGACCACGATATGTTCCCGACATAGAGTGATCCAACGGTTCATACTCTCCTCGATCTTAACGGCCATTGATCCATGGCTTAACACCCGATTGGTTCATGATCTCTATTTAAAGAGCATGGAGGGTCATTTGCCGATGATCGATTGTGAGAAACTCTCTTGTAAAATCTCTCTGTAATCTTTTTCTTTGCATTAATAAACTGCTCCAAGTGGTCGCGTTGGCTGGGGCCGTGGATGTTTCCCTGTAGGGGTTTTACCACGTGAAAACATCGGTGTGTTGATATTTGATCTGGCTATGTGAGTGGTTACTGAAGGTGTTCGTCCTCTATTGGAATACCTGTGTTGTCGAACATGGGTGTTGCTTCACTTTGGGATATGCCACGGTTTCCCGGTGTAGCAGGAAACAAACTTCTGTGGCCTTGAGTACTACAGAAGCAGAGTACATTGCATTAAGTGTGGCATTTCGTGAAGCAGTGTGGCTTCGCAAGCTCCTTGCAGATTTATTTGGACATGTGCTAGATTCCACCGTTATTCATTGTGATAACCAGAGTTGTGTGAAGCTCTCAGATAATCCAGTGTTTCATGAAAAATTGAAACACATTGAGATCAAGTACCATTACATTCGAGACATGGTGCAGAGGAAGGCCGTATTAGTGCAATACCTTCCTACAGATGAACAGGTTGCTGATGTTCTTACCAAACCCCTTACCAAGATGAAGTTCGAGTACTTTCGTGACAGACTTGGTGTGGCAGAGAATGTCTCCCTCACTGAAAGGGAGTGTTAATGTTTGCAGCTTCTTGAAACATTCTCCATATCATACTCCTCTGTGACTGAAGTGAATTAATTTGTGATGACACTTATCCGTGAAGGTATAAGTGGGTTTGGGCTTATAGCCCAACGTCCCGTGTGGAGAGCACATGAGGACATGTCAAGGGAATTGACCCTTGACGTCACACACTATGGGAGTTGACCATAGTGTTTCTAGAGGGTGTAGCCTCTAGAAGTCCACATGGGAGTGCCATGTGTGACAAACATTCTATAGATCATACTCCTCTATGAATTGAGTTGAGTTGATCTATGAGGACACTTATTCGAGAATGGATTAGTGCATTTGGGCTTTTAACCCAACATCCCATGTGGAGAGAACATGAGGACATGTCAAGGGAGTTGACCCTTGACATTACACATTATGAGAGTTGACCGTAGTGTTTCTAGAGGGTGTAGCCTCTAGAAGTCCACATGGAAGTTCCATGTGTGGCAAACCTTTTGCTACTATGGTGGTTGTGTACTACTGACAAAGACTGTGTGTCTCTGGACAGTAGTTGTGTACTACTATGGAAAGATACTTCCCTAGATAAGAGGGAGTGTTGATGTTTCAACATCGGGCATAACTTCTCCTAGATTGGGCTGCAGACCAAGGGAGATAGGATTCATTTATCATAAAGGTGCACTTGTGATAAATGGGCCCAGACGTAGTCCTTCCTTGATCATGACAAGGAATAATATGGACTTGAGGTGCTTGAGATTTTTTCCAAGTGTCAGTTAGCATCATGCTAACATTCACTCATGAGGGTGTACCTATGGTGAACAACCTTGGTTGAGAATGTCTCCCTCATTGAGAGGGAGTGTTGATGTTTGGACAACATCGAGAATACATTCTTCTATATATATATATATATATAATATGCCATAATATTTATAATACAACGTATAAATATACTTAGTAAATAAATAGTTACTTATTATCCAAGTGACACATCATTTCATGGATGGCCACCATATGTTCTATATATATGAAACTCTCATCATTGTAATGACATAAAATTAATATAAGCATTTTCTATTGTACTCGTGTCTCTGTGCATGGTTATTCTTCTTGTGATCTTGGTTATTACTGATGCTATTGTTCATGGTTTATGCTTCAATTCAAGTAAATTTATAAAGTAACTGAATGTAATTGAACAACATTAAAATCCAACAGAAAAGACCCTCGAGGCATCAACATGACAAGGTCGAGAGGGAAACACGACTTTTCTCAAGAGGCAGCTCAGGGAAGCACAAGACACAATCATCTAGCCGCATGAAGCATAGAGGATGTCAGAAGAGAGAATTGCAAAGCACTTCAAGGATTGTGGATCAGCCATGGAAAATGTCCACGCGGCTCTAGCTAGTGCGCATAAGAGGCTGAAAGGAAACGCGGTTTTGCAAATACAAGTAATGAATCTGAAAAGGCGCAACTGGTCTTTCAAGAGAACACTTTGGATATCAAAATTGCAGACAAGGCTAGAAGCATAATTGTTTGGCCCCATTTTTGTCTTCTCAAACATGGCGCAGATTTTTTCTCCCTGTGTCCTATTTCCTGTCGGGAAGTAGGGACTCTAACAGATACCCGCACGACAAGAATACGACACACAATGCTGGAGACCCGCCTATTACAAAGGACAAGTGTATGTTGGACACACGACAGTTTGAAGAAAGGATTTTTCCCATGAATGGCGTTGTCATATTGGAAACACCTACAACAGTCTGCAGTTACCCGCCACATGCACGCTCCAGCAAATGATCGCATGGCAGAAATTAAGGCTGTTACAATGGGTGGTAGGAGTCTGATAGAGCACTTGATCGTCCAGATAGCCTATCGAAGGAAACAAATCGACACATCACTCCTTAACGATGAAATCTTGTTGATGACCGAACTATCATGGCAAAGATGTCGATTATTGTACGATTGAGTACAATCAATTTCTATTTTTAGTAAAGTGTCATACGAAGGATCATCTAGTAGAGAATAGTCAGAGCCTAATTTATAGGGATAGTAGTTGGAGGGAAGGGCAGCCCAAGCAACACACCCTTGTCTATATATTTCGTCTTTTCAATGTAAGTCAGGTTGGTTGGCAAATTAATGTAGACAGTGACTATTGAATGTATCTTTCGAACTCGATTGAAATTTAATGCAAGAGTCCTGAAACTTTGATGAAAAGATTCAAATGGTGGTGGTCTGATGTATTGTAACCTTTATTTATGTACATGCTTCTTGTTTTCTTTATATTCATTTCTATATTTTGTCTAAATCAGAACATTATTCAAATCTAGAATTCACCGTGTGGTGCTCTAGATTTCACCATTTAGACGACTATGTTTTCTTCTAAGTGAACTCAGAATTCATCTCCAGCGGTGCTCTAGGTTGCTTCATGTGTTTTTCTCTCGCCATACACAATGAATTTGAACTGAAAGACTGTTGCCTACTTAGCCTTTATCCTCTCAAGTTTAGTTACCAATTCATTTGTTTCTCTCGTTTCTAAAATTGACTCCATGGCCCAAGGTTTTGTGTTCTCTTGCCAACAAAACCAGAAATATCGTACAAAAGTGTTAAATCTAGTCGATAGTTTCAAAGCCATAACTTGTACAAAGACGAAGTCTTAGAGAGATCCCTCTCTACATCGGAAAGGCTAGTTTGTGGTCTTAAAGTTGGTTTGTAGGCTGCCTTTATCATTCGTTTCCTTAGCCGAACGATTTTACAGAGCGCTAACATTTTGGCGTCACTGTCGATGATGGAATTGAATGAAATTTTCCCTGGGAGAATGACTAAAGCTATAATTTTGACCCCTGAGGTTAATAGTGGGCCAAACATCTACACTGGATGAAACATTTACCCTGGTGAATCCAGTAAAAGAGACCAGTAGCATAGAGTAGCGCGACTCAGAAATCCTGGCTCCGAAGAAAATTTATACTAGATCCAATCCTGACCCGAACCCTGTAGAGCCTGTGTGTGATCCCAAGAAACTTTTGCGTAGGGAAATGGAGCAGGTGTTAGACCCTTTCTATTACCTGGACAAAAAATTATCCTTACCCAAAGACGGTGTACAAAGCATTGACAACCTCGATTTCGACACCTTGTTAAAACAAACAATGTTTAGGTCTAAATAAAAACCACCTTGGATGGTATAGTCTCTAATGAGAAGAGGTTTCGATCTCTGATACCAAACAAAATCCCACAAGATGTCGTAGTCCACGCTTAGAACATCCTGCAAATCCCAAACCCCCTAGAGAAATGGCCTCTAGATTCTCCCCCCTTGCCCTGCCAGCCCAACTGCATTATTTGCCCCAAAACTACAACCAAAGGATCAAGCTGTATGTTGCCGAGGGGAACACCTCTGCTCAAAAACATTTGGATTGGTTCAACGATTTCATCGATCTATAAGAGGTAGATCACGAGGATGCGAAGATGAGGTTTTTTGCGCAGATTCTTTCAGGGGAGTTTAGGAAGTGGTTTAAGGCCCTTCAAGCAACAAACATCCCCAACTTCGTCGCATTTGAAACATTGTTCATTGCTATATAGGGAGACAAAAATAATCCTTTTCAACTACTAACGTAGTACAACAATATGAAGAGAGCGCTAGAGGAGGTGGTGCAAGATTTCTTGACCCGTTTCATGAGGGTCTACAACTCAATCCTCGCAAAAGTCTAGCTGCCTCATGGGGTTGCGCATCTTCGATACGCTGACTCTTTTGACAACGATTTCACCTTGTTGTTGAGGAGAGAAGATATGCTAAGTTACACACCATGATGAGTGATGCAATCGAAGTCAAAGTAAATATTATGGCATCGGGAAAGATCAAACAAAAATTCAATAGAGGCGGGAAGAAACCCCAAGGAGATGCGCATCCATCAACTTCTCGACCCTCGGATGACAAGTTCGACTTAATGTTGAAGGCGATGGAGAAGATGATGGAAAGAATGTCCATGGAGAATAATCCCGCCTCCCGAGAAAAACATGACTTCTGACCCATAAATCAAAACCTTAGAAGAGGTCTGGTCTTGTAGATCAGGCAGAGGAAACAGAGAGACCAGGGTGACCAACAAATAAGGCACCCGTTCCAAAAAAATTATGTGGACAAATATTTTGATCAGATGATCCAAGATCAAATGCATTTCTATGAAGACACGGACACACACGCGTTCTTGACAAAGGGAGAACATGATCAATACATGGGCGGGAATGATGATATTATGCTAGAGACTGATGACACGTTGTCTTGGGAAACAAAGGAATTTAGGAAGGGTTATCATAATTCCATCATGCAGTTCCAAAAGAAATACAACCTCAGGAGAAGAAAGGCATCTGCAGAACCTCAACAGATGAATCCCATAAGGGAACCCCAAGCAACACCCCTTTCGCGAGCCGACCAAAGAAAGACAACTCAAACAAGGATGCTACTGAAAAGGGAAAGTCAAAGGAGGAGGTTCTAAGGAAAGCACCAAAAATGAGTCGAGAGACAAGCATCAAGGAGGTAGAAAAAGNAACAAAATGGCCAAAATTAAAATTTTCGTCCCTTTCAACGAGCTCATCAAGAAAGGAGAGTATCAGGATCAGATCATTGAAATTTTAAAAATGGAAGACTCTCTTTTGGCCATTGACTAAGTTTTGGATATCCTTGGTTAGGTTTGACCTATTTTGGGACTTCGACAGGCTGTCGAGGGCACAGTGCAAGTCGAAGCACAGATCGTGGGATCTCGGCACCTTGTTTAGGGATTTTTGGGTTTTGGGATTATGTAACGGCCCATGGGTTTACCCATGTTTAGGCCCATTTTGTAATGTATAAATAGAAATCTAGTCGATGTAAGTAAGGAGTGTGATGCTAAGTGAAAAAGTGCAAGTGATATTTGTAAATGCTTTGTGCATACTGTGTGAGGCTTGCAAGGTTAATTGCAAGTGACTGTAAGAGACTATGTAAAGGATTTGTGCTATAACCTAGCTTGGGGAAGGAGACTCTGGTGAGGTGCACGCAGATATCCTGTCCTAGGCAGAGTAGGACCTTGTGGTTCTGTGCATGTAGATGATTGACATAAGATAATAAAGAAGAAGAAGAGTTGGTGGACGTAGCCCCAGGCTGGGGGTGAACCACATATATCATGTGTTAAGGTTGCTTTGTGCATTATGGTTGTTTTATGGTTCATATGATTAGTACTTAGTGTAATGATGGATGCTTAGATGAATATGATATCTTAGTGCCTAATGATGTGAATGAGATGCTAGATATGATCTGCATTGATGTACTTAGTGCTTGGATGTGTTGAATCTTGTTGAATATTGTGTTGCGCTGTAATTAGGGTTTACCTGCGCTGTAGACAAGGGTTAAGTAATAATGAATGACAACTGCTAAGTTCTTTATTAGAGTATTGTAATCACAGATCCGTGTCCCAGCTAAGGTTGCAGAAACTGGAGTCATGCAACCACCCCTGCTTCTACCTCACGTGAGCCTTCATATGCTTCGCAGGTGTTGTTGAAAGGGCCGATAGTTAGGGTTTTTTTGGTGCATTGTTGAAGCATTGAACCCTGGGTCTACCCCTGTGCCAACAAATGGTTTCGTTGCTAGGACCTGAAACTGTGATTGCTGGGAACTGAGGAAAAGAAAGAAAGATATGTGCGTAGATTTGTTGCTTTAGTGCATAGTACTCTACCTGACTTGTGAAGCTCTGTGCTAAGAAAGGAGGTAGATATGGAGAAAAGAAGTAAGATATGAAAGCTTTGTGCTTTGTTAAAGGTAAGATAAGTGGAATTTGTTTTTTGAAAGTATGGATCTAGGTATGTTTGATAAATTTTGACCTAGTCTGAAAACTAGGGCACAGCTAGAAGAAAAAAGGTATGCTACAAGTAGATCTAATAGAAATAATGAAAGATATGTTAATCCTATGCATAGAAAGAATGTTTGGACTAACAAATGGATGTAGGATCCTAGGAAGAATTTTATGCAGGTTAGTTACTATGATCCTAGTGCGCAATACAAGAAATGATGGGGATCATTTAAGAGAAAGAGAGGGTTAACTCTTTGTTATAGTTGTAGAAGACCGAGACATCTTGCTAAGGCATGCCCTGGTAGAAAACCTAGTTGCCTTTGTTGTAAATCTATGGACCATGACGTTCTGGATTTCCCTAGAGTGATTGCTAAGGTTGAAAGAATGAATATGAGACAAGAAAACCCCGAGGAAGGCCAAGAAACTGAGACCATGGTAGAACCCCAGAAAGAATCAAAGACTATATTACTACAAATGAAAGAAACCCTGAATGACCACAGAGATATCAACTTATCAGAGATCTTCAAAGAGAAAGAGTGCATAGAAACAAGAATAGGAGACTTCAATATAGACTGTGTTCTGGATGAGGAAACACAGGTGAATATTATGACAGAAAGAACTTGGGAAATTTAGGAAAGCCTGCTATGATTCCTTCATTGGGAGGAATAGGATTATTTAGAGGAAAGATGATAACCCTATGTGGAAGACTTACCTAGACATCTATGAGTACTCATGACACTTCGACAGAAGAATAATTTGAGGTTGTTAAATTTATTGAGAACAACGCCCCATTTTCTATACTATTAGGAAAAACCTGGATTGAGAAAGATCAGATCCGAAGAAAACAAGAAGAGGAAGCTCTAGAATAGAAAAAGCAAGAACTAATCAACTTCATGGCTAAGAGAATTGCACACTTACTGGAAGAACAAGAAAACCAGTCGAAGCTACTGACGACCAGAAATTTGGATGTTGAAGTTGAAAGAACACCAGAAGACCTGAAACACCTGTATGTATAAGAGAGTAGAGAAACTACCCCAGACAGAGAAGAAGTATTGGCCTTGAACCCTAGAAAATATCACCAATAGAGCGAAGTTACTATGCCAAGAGGAGATAAGAATCAGAATGGAAAGAAGAATACCGAGACGCAAATCACAGGGAAGAAGGCTAGAAAGCTCAACAAGAAGAAAGAAAAGTTTGAGAAATTACAGGAAGTTCCAGAGAAGACTTTACAGAAGGAAGGTCTCCAAAATTTGAACTTCGTCGAAATATCAAAGCAGCTCATATTGGCACTTCTCCATGGCGGAGCGATATGAGCGTTGGAGGCATTATAACCGTTATATTGACGTTCCTGAACGGTTATAACAACAGTTATGATCAGGAAGCTCACCATCGGACCATTGGGACCACGTCGTAATGGACATAACTGCATTGATGAAAGCCTCTTGTCCATTGGAGGAATCTTTTACATCGTTGTCTACTTATTCCGTCGATTGTTGCATCGAGCACACTTTCATGAATTGTATCTGAGCTAACAAGAGAACTCATTGTTACTGTGTTGTGCTTATTGAGACTTTTCTACATGTTCTCTTGCATTGAGCATTTGTTCATCGACCTAAGTTAACTGATCTTGAGCATGCATGTCAGACGAACTCAACTCCACAGAAAAGTCTATCGAAGAAGTTCTCATTGAACTTATGGTTGAGAAGTTGATGTTCATCGAAATTCAAGATTCATTGACGCGAGGAGTGAAAGCCTCCTTGTCGACTGCTCGCGGATCCAGACCATCCCGAGCTGCAGCCGAGAAAATAACCAAGCATCGAGATGACTTGGAAAGTGCGAAGTTAATCCCTTCCATCCTGCCCGACGACATCCCGCCTCTGGCCGACGCGGTGAATCGTGACAGTGTCCCTAGGGACTTCGACTACACCTCGGTCACTGCGTACCTCCTGAAGGGGATATGCATAGGCAAGCTTCAGCCAGATAAGATCATGACACTAAATATCAATGAATTTAACCTAAGGGATCACAAGAACTTCAGCATGCTTTCTCCTCACAGGTATTTGACTAGGATGAAGGGGAAGAAGTCGAGGATAATCCCCCAACCATGGACTATGGACCTCGCGCAGTCCACTATCCTGAACGTAATGAAAATACCCCATTTTGGAAGGCACCAGGAAGTTAACGCGTGTGTTAAGATCCTTCTATCGAGCTTCCATGGCGGTTATTTGTGGCTAGACAGACGCATCACCATCGATCCGACGTTGATCCATCGGATCACCAAATTGAGCATGTAGGGACTAGACCCGCAAGAATTTTACCCAGGGAAGGCTGTTGACCGTGCCCTGGCACAGAATATTAAAGATACATACGATGATGTGGAGAAGGGGAAGCGAGGCTACAAGGTAGCCTCCATCTAGAATGGCACAGTGCGCCTTGCTTGCCATTATTGTTGTTAAGCTAGTCCAAAATAACAAACCCACGCAGGTCACAGGGTTTGTTGTTGACCTCGCAGGGAAATGCACGGAGCGGCTACAGATGAACTGGGCAAAGTACTTAATGAACTAGTTAGACCAAGACTGTCGCGAAGCTCAAGACCAGGGCTATGAGTTCCATTTTAGTTGGCTACTGATCCTCATCACGTTCATAGCTTGGGAGATGTCGAAATGTGCGACCTTCCATGAACTAGAGCCATATGAACCCTTTTCCACGAAGTTCACTTCGCTCTGGTATTTGAATGATATGGGAAAATAATGGCAGTCAAATGTGGTGTTCCACACCTACTACCTGCAATTAAAGAGGGATATTGAGGCTGTCCCTCGTGTAACATCAAATGTTGATTAAGGTTGGTTGTCATTGATGTCAACCCTTGAAGAAATCCCAATGGCACAAAGGTTTGGGTAATGGACCAAAGTTTATTTAATGTAAATATGACTCATCATTTTCTTGTCATGGTTGATAATAAGTACAAATGGATGAACTCCAAAGCTGTCCCCTTATGGTGAAATCCATCACGGGAAGACGCTTTGCGAATTGAGTTATCCTAAGAAGTATGGTTAGAGAACCCATGCTTAATTGTGGAATAATGAGATGAAGGTCAATGAATTTTTCAGTGAAAATATCCTAGATGGACATTATTTTTCATTCAATTTCCGCTGGTATGTGGAACGCCACATAACTCCTCACAGTTAGAGAGTTATGGCCATGAGAAGTTGGAGACCCTAGGTTTGGGTGATGGACCCAAGTTTGTTTGATGGATAACAGTATGAGTTATGATATATTTTCAGATAATACTATTCTATATGGATAGTACATGTTATGCCATTTCTGGTGGTATGTGGAACACCACATAAGTCCTCACGGTTTGAGATTTACGGCCTTACGAAGTTGGAGGACCCTCATATGTCATCTAGAAGCCCCAAAAGGTCAAAGTAGTCAAAGTGGTTTAAGAGATTTTAAAAGGTAAATAATAAAGTGAAGTAATGAGTGTATTATAATTCAAA
>ML811200.1:59631-71001 GCA_009831015.1 Picea engelmannii | reverse complement strand
GAATGGTTAATAAGGCAAACACACACTAAATTTTCTTTCAATCTCTTGAAGGCAAGTTGTTCTTGCCCTAGTGTTTTTCTTTCATAGCAAGCTCTTTAAGTGCATGTGATATATCTTTCTTTTTCAGCCATCTTATTTGCTTTGCATGTGTTGATATACTTGAATTGCATAAGCTAGAAGCAACACACCTAAAAGCTAATAACAGTTTTGGCCATATCACTAAATCACACTTTAAAAGTGTCTTAAAATCTTCAAAACACTCTAATAATCACCTAAAAGTCTACCTAATCCATATATATACTTAATAGACTATTTAGGGTACTTTAGACCACCATCTTCACCATCTAAAACAGGGCTTGAGGAAAACAACGGAGGGTAGCAGCAGGGGACTGCCCCGTGGCGCACCAGGTGTGTGTCCTCTCCGGGAAGTATTCTTGTTTTGGACTGACCTGTGAAGCTAGGGTGGCAACACTTATTGAGCATCCAGCAGCTATTTGGCAATAGGAGGAGGAGGCTTTGGTGAAGGCTTTAATAAAATTTGATAAATCTTAAGAAACCCTAAGATTTAAACCCTGGACCAAACCTAATAGATCACTTGTGGGTTTAATAATCAAGAGTGTGGATCTCTTCAATAATCTTTATAACGATTGTGCTTAAATCCTCTAAATCTTCTTGATGACATTAATGTGTTGATGATGATCTCATAAATGTGGTGATGTGACATGATGCTTTAATCTTTTGATATCCTGCACAAACACAAATAGATAATTGGTTAGCTTGTTGTTGTAATCTATCATTCTTTAAATTGTAAATCTTGTAAGTAATTCTACATGATATTCTATAATTGGATTTATTCTTTTGTAATTTTTGTAAGTAACTTGTAATTTTTTGTAACGAACAACCCCTTAACATAGTTGACCCCTTGCCCAATATTTAGGCACTAGTCTTAGTTGACCTAGGGAAAAGGCTTGCCTCACATGCTAACCCTTGCACATTGCATGGTTGCCTTAGCATCTTAGGATTAGAATCCCCTATAACCTTAACAAATTAAAATTAACTCCTAGAACCTAACTCTAACGCATCTAGTAACTAAGGTCTACCCCCTTTGGCTTCCCCAGGAGTAAGCCTAGATGGAAGAGGTTCCGATCAAAGTGACAGCGTGGGCTGTGAACCTAGGGCATTGTGCCTCCAAGGACACACTAAGTGAGCCGAACTTAGCTCACGTTTGCAAGTGTGTATAAGGACAACAACATGGAGGTTGCCCCCTCAAATAGGCAAGTGAACATTGCTTTCTTTCAATAAAGGTATTATTGCTAGTATTGTTATTCTCATTATTTTGTTGTTCTATTGGTATTTGTCAAATATTATTGTTTCTGCTTATTGCATTTCTTCTACTACCTAACAAGTGGTATCAGAGCACTTCCCTCTACGAAAACTGTGGGAATTTTTTTTCAAGGTAAAGACGTGTACTATCGACGTCTTTAAAGCACAGATATATGTCTTTCAATAGGTAAAACTACGGTGGGGAATACTACACGTGGGAAATACAGACGGTTTCACGAGGTCGTTTAGAAACCAATGTTTCACCTTGTTGGAAACCTCTGTAACCCCTGTCGGTACCCTTCGAGTAGTACCGCATCAGATAGAGTCTATACACGGTCATCACTCCCACATACTATCAGGTATATCGGGAGTCCCCTAGGTCTCCTGAAACCAACCCTAGATCGATCAACCACCTGACTGCTATAGTGACACTGAGAAGAGCACTCGGGAACATACTCTCTAATGCTTGGGTAATCGAGTAGGTATGGCTAAGGGTACAGCTGAGCCTCCTTAGTTGGTGCCCTGAGATAGTGGGCCAAGTACTACTGTTCGACCCTGCACGTATATCAGAGAGCTATAGCATAGGGTAAACCCTTGTTTGTACGAACCCTAAAAAACCTGAAACGGAACAGAAAAGGAATAGACAAGATCTATTGTCGTGCAACCCTGCCTCCTGCATTCTGCTTATGAAATTCCTACATAATTTTTTCCAGCTGACAATTTGGGCACTTCATCCCTGCAGTATTCTTCAGGCCTGAGTATAACCCTGTAAGAATTAAAATAGGAGTATAGTGGTCACGTCGACACCTTTATTCGAGACTTATTCCATTGGAGTCCTCTTTGCCTGATCACAGTCGTACCTATCAATTTTTAAGCCTGTTATTTACGTGGACCCAACCCCTTTTTCGGCACCCTTATTTGTTACCTATCCCATTGGATTCCCCTTTTCGCCTTGATTGTCGTGGTACCTATCACTTATAAGTTTTTTTTTCTGTGGTCTCACCCACCCTTCACGACACCCCTTATTTGACACCTATCTCATTGGCTTTCCCTTGTCGCCTGATCGCAATGATATATATATGACCTATTTTTTTTTTTAGTGGACCCACTCCCCATTCCAGGAACCCCAACTTTTCACATGGCCAACACTCCCACCCAAGATATGCAAGTTAAATCACCAAGAACAAGGCCCTGTTTGACCGTTTCGAGGCACAAGTCCGAACCGAATTTTTCAAAATTAACGACCAATTTGACCAATTAGAGGGAAAATTGGACAACAAATTTGACACCATAAATGCCACTCTCAACCAGTTGTTGAACAGATCCTAGGACCCCCCTTCCTTGAACAACCCTCCCAAGTATATGGTGTTGACTCCTCCCATATTGTGGCCTTTCATTCCAACCCCTTTCATCGTGACCCACGTCTTTCCCCGAGTTGAGGTCAATAAATTTGATGGCTCCAATCCCATGGGCTGGGTAACCCAATTGGAGCATTATTTCTCTTTGCATGGCATTATTGATGAGTTGGCCAAACTCCGTTGTGTTGTTCTCTATCTGGATCCTGAACACTGGCAATGGTGGCAATGGCGTAAAAATGCACACCAAGGGTATGTTTCTTGGACCCAGTTTGTTGCAGAGCTTTATGAACGCTTTCACACCAACACCCATTATTTAGATCGTTTGACCAACATGAAACAATCTGGCATAGTGGAAGACTTTATAATCGCCTTTGAGCACTTGGCTTTCAGAACAAAGGGCATGACAGATGCCTTCTTTTGGGAATGTTTTATCAATGGCCTAAAGAATGAAATTCGTGCCCAGGTCCTCATGGTTCACCCCCAGACTTGGTTGGAAGCTACTAAACACGCCAAAGAAGCACAACAGGTTGTCTTTTCCCAGAACAAAAAACCCTCTTTTCTTCCCTGCCCTCGACCTACCAATCCTGCCCCTCATGCCACCCCTCTCAAGATCCAGAAATTAACTCGAGCAAATATCGTTAAACGCCAACTCAAGGATCTTTGCTATAATTGTGATGACAAATATTTTCCCGGGCATAAGTGTAAGGAACAAAAAAAAATTATGGTCATTTCTGAGGATGTGGTTGATAAGGAGGCTGAAGTCTCCCATGTGGAAAAGCTACCCTCCAAAGATGATACTACTCCACCCGTTGATCCACTAGAAGTTGAACCGTTGATTTCGCTACACACCCTCACTGCTTCTCTGCTCCCCAAACCCTCAAGCTCATTGGCTACAATAAGAATAGGAAAGTCATAATCCTTGTTGATAGTGGCAATACTCATAATTTTATTCACCGTCGCATTGCCCAAGAAATCAATTGTTGTATCTTTGTCGTCGACAATTTTCAAATAATGATTGAAAATGGCGGTTCCATGAAATGTGGTGGGCTATGTGAAAATGTGCACCTACAAATTGGTCAGTACCACCTGAAATCTCATATGTTTGCTATCGACATGGGCGGTTGTGATTGTGCTCGGTGTTGAATGGTAACGCACTTCGGGGCCCATCCTCATGGATTTTAAGGAATTAACCATGTAATTCCAACAGGAGGACAGCAATATCAGTTCCAAGGCATCACAGCAGGCTCCACTGATATCATCAATTCCCATCGAATGGAGAAGCTCCTAAAAAAGGGTGATTCGGAAATTATTTCCAAACTCAATTCCTTTATAGTTGAGACACCCGTTATGCACCCTGACCTCCAATCTATCCTCTCCCAACACCAAGTTGTTTTTACCACTCCCCATGGACTTCCCCCTTTCCCATGGTGTTCATGATCACTCCATTCCTCTAGTCCCAGGCAGTCGTCCTCCCAATGTTCACCCTTATCGTCATCCCTTTGCCCAAAAGAATGAAATTGAGAAAATTGTTCGACGTGGGTGTTATTCGTCCAAGTACCATCCCCTATTCTTCTCCTGTGGTCATGGTACTCAAGAAAGAATTCACTTGGCACATGTGTCCAGAGTTTTGCTCCCTCAACAAACTCACCATCAAAGACAAATTTTCCATTCCTGTCATTGATGATCTCTTGGATGAATTGAGCGGTGCTCGGTACTTTATTAAACTTGATCTTTGTTCTGGCTACCACCAGATACGTATGAAAGAGGAAGGCATTCTCAAGACTACATTTAGAACTCATGAGGGTCACTATGAGTTCTTGGTAATGCCCTTTGGCCTGTGTAATGCTCCCTCCACTTTCCAAAGTCTCATGAATCATGTGTTTCGTCCTTTTCTCCATCATTTTGTCTCAGATTTCTTTGATGATATTCTCATCTATAGTAAAACTTGGACAGTCGATCTCACCCATGTGGATCAAGTTCTCCATCTACTCTCTCAACACCAACTTTTCCTCAAACAATGTAAATGTGCCTTTGGAGCCTCAGAAGTGGAGTACCTGGGTCATATTGTCGGCAAAAATGGTGTACAAGTGGATCCTAAAAAAAATCAAGCTATGAAGGATTGGCCTCGTAAAACTCTTAAGAGCTTGCGTGGATTTATGGGTTTAACGAGCTATTATTGCAAGTTTGTTCAGAATTATGGCAAAATTGCAGCACCTCTCACTGCTCTCCTTAAAAAGAATGCTTTCACTTGGACTCCAGTGGTTGATCAATCCTTCCAAGCCTTGAAAGAGGCTATGTGCACAACTCTTGTCCTAGCACTTCCCGACTTCACCAAGACTTTTGTCCTCGAATGTGATGCTTCAGGGAAAGGAATTGGGGTAGTCCTCATTCAAGATGGCAGGCCTTTGGCTTTCACTAGCAAACAACTTTCGAAGAGACATTTGGGCCAATCAATCTATGAAAATGAAATGTTGGTTATTCTACATGTCGTGGATCCCTGGAGTCCTTATCTATTGGGGCAACACTTCCAAGTTAAAACTAATCATCAAATCCTCAAGTATTTTCTGGAACAACGCATTTCATCCCCGGAGCAACAAAAATGGGCAACCAAGCTATTTGGATATGATTATGAGATCATTTACAAGAAGGGCAAAGAAAATGTGGTTGTTGACGCTCTTTCCAGGAAGTATGAAGAAGGGTCCCTCTTTTTCCTCTACATTGTACTCGATTGACTCCAAGTTGTTCGCCAGGAATGGCTGCAAGACCCCAAACTTTCTCACCTAATCCAACAATTGCAACACCATTCTCAAGCTTCTCCAGGGTACACTTGACACAATGAAGAGCTTCGCTACAAAGGCCGCCTATATTTAAGCAAACAGTCGCAACTTAAATCCACGGTGTTTTTTGAGCTTCATGCTTCACCCACATCTGGGCATTCAAGGTTTTACCAAAACCTATGAAAGGGTCAAACGTTCTTTTTTCTAGGATGGTATGAAACAAGACGTCTACACCTTTGTTGTTGAATGTGACGTTTATCAACGCAACAAGAGAGAAACGATCAAAGCCCTAGGCACACTCCAATCGATTCATATTCCCCCTATACTATTTGGAGGGATATTTCTATGGATTTCATTGTTGGCTTACCTAAATCGGGCAATAAGTTAGTCATCATGGTGGTAGTCGATCATCTTTCCAAATATGCTCATTTTTGTGCTCTTCAACACCCGTTCACCATGTTATCGCATAATCTATACTTTCTCAAAGCCTAAAGGCAAGTAGGCCCCGATTGACGTAACACAGAGGTAGTCCTATCAATGTCACCCGAATAGGATACCTCTTTCTATTTAGGAGGAGAAGAAACTCACTCCAAGGTAAACATCCCAAGACCTAGTTGGTTGATGAAGGGTAAAAAGACCAGGTAAAACCCACCCCTCTTTCTAGGTCACTCAAGGAAAGAAATCACTTGGTAAAGTTTAAAGGGGCAAAAGGAAATGGAAATGAATGGTACCTGCCCTTTACCAATGAAACAACAAATGTTAGCAATAAGCAATGATATCAATGTTTCAAATCAGTGATTTCAAGATATAAATATGCTACTTAAAGACTCTTATGTATAGACAAAAGTTAGAGTTTATAGCAGCAGCAACATGTCCAGAAATTGCAAGTTGTGATGACAAAAAGGATACAAAGACTTTTGCAAATTTGATAGTACCTTATCATTCACAATTTCAAGATTTAAAACAAGTCAATAAGTGACTTCAATAGGCTGTCAAAACACTTGCAACAGCAGTAAAATAATAATTATGACAGCAGCAAAACTACTTAGTTTAGGCAATTAGACAAACAATTTAGTATATATTGATAGTAACTTGCCTAATACAAATGCTGGGTAGTTTTATGGACAGTTTAAGGACTGTTAAGGGGCTACAATGATGGTTGTAACAGTAGTTACAACAGCAGCAACAGCCTTTAACAAATTCAGAATTTTGCACTTAAAATAATAGCAAGGGGAAGACTAGAACCTTGGGATGATAGCACCTAGGCTAGTGCAAATTTCTAGGATAGTTTTAGAGGTTAGTATGCTGATTAGGGCTGCAAAATAAAGGCTGTAACAGCGATTATAGCAGCAGTATGGCTGTTAGTGTTAGTGAGGGTTTCAAGAAGATAGTTTGAAAGTTTGTTTTGATCTCATTCATCCACAAGAGTGTAGAAATTAGTGCCTTTTAGGGGTTTATGGAGTCAATAATAGTAACAATATCACTTGGGAAATAAAATAATGATAATGCTTATCTAAGAGAAGAGGTAGATGCAAGGGGTGTTGGCACTTCAAGGCCTCAAGCATTTAAATCTTTTAAGGGAGGTTTTGCTAGAAAGTAGGCACTTCTAGGCCCTAGTGTACCTTCCTTCCTTAGCTTTTTTGAAAGAAAATTAATTGGTAATTAGAGTGAGATTTACTAGAGAGCTAGCACTTTAGGGCTCTAATAATCACTCCCAAAAAATGTATAATCGGCAAGATCAAGCTAGTAGAATAGTTATAGAGAGAAAGAAGCCTTTGTTGTTTCTCCCCTAGGGTTTAAACAAGCAATTTCATAATCTTAGACATGAAACAAGTAAATTTTACCACAAACATCTATCACATGAATAAAAATGTAGATTTTCCACTTCACCAAGAATAATCAAGTCAAACCCTAGTTGAAGACCATTCCACCATGAAAAATGCCAAAATACACCACCATGAAGCTCCCCCAAGAGATGTGCACTAGTTATTTCAGCCAATGACCCTTAAAGAGGGTGAAAATTTCAGTCCACCACTTGTGTGTGATGAGTTATCATGAAAAAATGAACTTAGCCAACCATATTTAATGGGAAATCCTAGCTAATTAATCCAACAGTTGTGTCTTTTCATAAAACAGAGCCTACATGTCCATTTGCTCTTAAAATTCAAAATTAAAACAATTTTCAACAATAAAAACCTAAAGAGGGTGATGTTAGGCCTCCTCCATTAGACGTTGAGGTCATCTAGCAAAACTTTGAGCCTCCAAAGGCCCTCCTCCATGCCACACGTGCCAAAACTGCAGTGCAACATCTCTCAATGTCAAACCGTAGCTCTGGGTGATGTCATGGGGCTACTAGGGTGACATCTAAGGTCTCTGAAGCCAACGTCCAGGTGGGGAAGGGTGGCCTCTCATCATCTAAGCCTGCCAGGGTGCCTCCAAAGAAAACGTCATCTTCCTTCATTGTGCAAGCCTTCAATCTCTTCTTACCCCCTGGTTGGGGTTCCAACGTCAATCTGTGGGCTTTGAGCCCTCATGAAGGTCCGAGATAATCATTCCCTCATGTGTATTTGTTCATCGGACAAGGTCCTGCAAAAACAACAAGTACGCCCTCCAGGGGTTCATAAGTCACAAGTATCATAGCATTTAAATCACATCCAATAATTAAATCACACAAACATGTGCATCAAACCCCCCTTTACCCCAAACAATTGCTCAAAGGCGTTATGCAATTTGACAAGTTAGGTTTGGAGAGGGTCTCGGGGTGTCCTATTGGGCTAATCCCCTTTAAGTCTGGAGTATTTCCTAGGTGGAGTCTGGTCCAAGTCATGCAAGTGTATGAGGTGGCATAGGGTACATATTTGGGCATGGGGTAGATGTGATAACAGGGAAATGTAGAGTCGTACTTGTGGGTGCCTTTGTGGAGGGTGAGCTACACCTTGTCATGGATGCAATTGTTTCCTAGCCCATTCATTGCCATTTATTCTTATCTTTATTTATTTTGATCTTTTGCTCTTGTGCTACAAGGGAATAGTTGAGGGCCAAAGTCCTGGCTTGATGACCAAAGGTGACAGTGTTATCCACAAACATTTCACAGAAATGAGAAGGTTGGCTCGTGATGAGACCCCCTTTCTCTTGGCTATGCCACAAAGAGCCACTACCCTGGTTTGGTGACCAGATACGTGGTAATGTCATACCACTACATGTCCATGGTCATAATAGGTCGGCTCGTGATGAGACCTCCTATCCATCAACTAGTACCTTGAGTGTGTTAAAATTAATGCAGTTGCAAGAACCATTCTTCGGGAGGATGGAAACGACCCTAGGTGTGATCTAGAGCCCCCAATACACTCCTGGGGTTCTTGGTATGGGACCAAGCAGTTAGAGCCATGGCAAAAGACCCTAGTTGGGCCCCCAGTGTATTTTTGGGATTCTTGGTCAGGGACCAAGCAGTTTGATGATGTAAGTCCCTAGATGTGTTCTAGGGCCCCTGGATGTGTTCCAGGGAATCCTTGCTCAGCGTTTGGATTGATCCTTGGTTGTGTACGTTGGTGGTTAATCCCCTAGATATATTCTAGGGCTCCCATATGTGTTATGGGGTATCCTAGTTTGGGACTAGGCAATTTCTTGGTTTAAGTACCAAGCCAAGATGATGTGTGACCTTCCTCTCTCCCGGGATGGTCCATGTGACCTAGGAGCAGTTGGTCGCCTTTATCTTGGTCGCCTTTATCTTGAAACCCTTCTCATCAACTTGTTTTATTACCTTGTTGATTTACTTATGATCTATTTTTGATTTACCACTTGATATTTTAATTGGTAAAATATTATTTCTTTATTGTTAGGTATTAAGCTAACCCTAAAGTTATGGTAAGTGGACTAACATGTTAACCCTATCTTACCTACCTAAAACTTTATAAGGAATGGCCTATCCCTCACTTGACACACTTACTTTCTCCTAGATGAGTTGAAGAATGAGATTTGTTGCGACTCTTCTGGACAGGGTTACAAGGTTGTTATGGCTCAACTGGACAGGTTTATTTGGGTCCTCTCAGCTCCTCTCTTGTGTGTTCTTGGTTTGCTCCAACTGTCGTGGGTTTATCCCTATCAACCATGATTGTTTTAGCCTGTTGCTAACCTGTAGGAGTCTATCCCTGCCAGCCGTAAAGCATTCTTGTTGTTGGTGTTCAAGTACCTTCTTGTTGGTTTGATTGTGCCACCTTGTTGTCTAAATGATGTCGCCTTGATATTTTGTTTGTGCCACCCTTGTGTACTGCCTTACCTTGTCTGTTAGCAGCCCTAGTATTCTTACCTTGTGAACTGGATTGTTAGCATTGTTTTGGATTGTTGATATTTTTCCTTTGTTGAAGCAGATTTATGTGTTCTTGGGCTGAAGGTGTTAAGGTTGTTTGTGGGTCCTTTTCCAGCCCTAGGTTGGACAGTATTATTTTGTTTTCAGACCTATTGCTTGATAGTGGCTTGGACTTTAGTTTTTCAGCCTGCTGAGTTGCTTTTTAGTTTCCTATCCTAAGAGTTCTTCTTGGCTTTGTCCCTATGATCATGATGAGATCGACCCTGAGGGTTTGATCCATGATCTACTAAGCTTTTTCTGAGCATACATTGTGGAAGGTAACAGCAGCATATCAAGTACTTTTGTTCTTTGTTTCAATTAAGGTAATACTCAGGTCTATGTTATGTTACTAACTGGTTTATGCTATTAAATTATGCATCAACAAATTTAATGTTTTGTTGATCTAGAATTGCAGTAGCAGATGATTGGAAATTTATAAAAATATTTATGTTTCTAGCTAGTTTATTGTTTTGCCCTTAAATTCTAACAGAGTGTTTATGTTATCTTGTGGATCCCTTTTTCTTACTGAGAAACTTTTCAATTTCTCAAGGATCCCTGGGCAAAGCATCTCGAAGGTTTCAAACTTGGCTTTTAACTCTTTCCAACTACTTTTACCCTCTGGGTCTTTAGCCCCTTCTTTCCACGAGGTAAGGTACAACCCTTCCTAGTGTAGTCAATCCCAATGCCCAAAAAGAAAAGGGGAGATGGAAAGTGGTAAGTATGGAGGGAACAGACGATGATTTTTCAAAAGATCCACCCAATAGCAACCCATCCTAAAGGGAAATCAACTTACTAGGGCATTGTGTCACCCTTCCAGGTTTGAACCAGGAAAAGAGCATAATTTCCAAGCAAACGTCATGAAATGAAGAAGTATTCAATACAACATGTTCAAGTGCTTCAAAAATTAGAGTGATACATACCATGATACCCGGACTCATTACCTCATGGAGCAAGACTCACTGCTACTTCAGGACCAGGTTGGTGTGATGGACGTTGTTGCTAGCAATATGTGGACTGCTCTTGAAGAAAAGAGGGGGCCTCCAAGGTTATGCTTAAGTCGTTAGGATCTCAGCACTCCATGTCTGAAACCTGTGGACCTCGAGACATGATCTCCTTAGTTATCCCTAGGCTAGGGGATAACACACCACATCCATAGTGGCTCAAATTTTCATGGATAATATCTTCAAACTTCATGGGATGCCTCACTCTATTGTCTCTGACAAAGATCCAACTTTCACCAGCAATTTTTGGCAAGAATTGTTCAAGCTCCAAGGAACCCAATTGCATCTCAGCACCGCTTATCATCCCCAGACTGGTGGCCAAACTGAAGTTGTCAACAACTGTTTGGAAACATATTTGTGGTGTTTTGCATCAGACAAACAAAATCAGTGGTTACCCCTAGCTGAATGGTGGTACAACACACCTTACCTATGTTACCGGATCCGCCCGGTCTGAACGCTGGATCCGCGGATCCGCGTTTCAGATCCGGATCCGGATCCGGATCCGCTCGGAAACGCAAAAAAAACGCCACCTGCCGATTCTGCTGAAACTGGAAACGGATCCTGCA
>ML811200.1:33028-43371 GCA_009831015.1 Picea engelmannii | reverse complement strand
AACCATCAAGAAATGGCTCGAGTGGTTTCAAGAAATATCTGGAAACTACCGAGCCATTTTCCACATCCTGGAATTGTTTCCGAGACAGTTTCCTGGGACCCAAAATGTTTCCAGTATGAGAAATCAATTTCCTTCCTAGTCGAAGTAGTTTCTGGGATTCATAGGCTTTAAGTCATGGTATGAACAAGAATTGAAATATAAAACATTTTGAATGTAGGATCTAAAGTTGCCAAACCACATAACAAGCTTCCCATCACCACTAACCATCTCATGTCTTTCTACTTATACATCTACTTTTCACTACTGAATTCAAGGCTCTTTATCAACACAAAAGGAATAAAAATATTAGGTTTGGACTTTCTTTGGAAACACAAAGAGCAATTGATGACTTTAATGTCTGAGGGAAGTAATAAACAATGACATTTTGATATCAAACAACTTCCACAAATGAAAATCTTCCCAAAGTTCCACGATGATCATGATACGAACCTGATAAAAAGGAATGATATGAGATGGAGAAGTCATATTTATGAATGCATAACCAACATTGCATTTATTCTGCCCACAAGAAAAAGCTTATTAGTTTTTGCTGCATAATCAAAAGCAACATTGCATTTATTCTGCCCACAAGAAAAAGCTTATTAGATTTTGTTGCATAATCAAAAGCCCAATAATGGCCCTGTTAACACAACATAAAGCAACAATTTGAAGTTTGTAGCTTAGGGTCTCCTTGAGTTGCAAGAATCTTGCCTTAAAATCAATCGGCAAGTACAGAAAATCATATGTCCCACGATGATGTTCATCAATAGTAGCCAACAGCATCTTCGAAGTATACCTGCATAATATCACAGCAAACATGTACCATTCAGCAGAATTAAAACATCTATTTAAGCGTGCCAATATTTTAGTGTAACACAACAGACACAGAAAAATATCAAGTTAGCACCATCTAAATAGATTCATACGAAAGACTGATATGTGAAACGAAGCAGACAGGTGGGAACATATCATAAAGAGTAAAGTGTTTCTATATTTCAAATCTTGAGGTAAAAGGATTAAGAGAAGCTTTTAAATCTTTTATACACTTCCAGATGAATTCTTATTTAGCACTACTGTTCAGAGAAAACAATCCTTCCCAGACTTCATATAGGATCACTGAAAGTAAACTAGTCCCAACGAGGAACAATGCCCAACTACTAACTACATTTATAGATGCACCATATAAAAAGGAAACCACTAAGGGTTTACAATAAGCATAGAATTGGAAAAGGGCTTACTTGTTTGGTATATTCTTGATCATGATTGTTGTCCGTGCATCTTCACCACGCATGATTTTGTCCAAGTCTAGTTGATATTGCTTCTTATTATCTGCTTGACTTGTGCTATTGTCCCCACGCCGGCTTCTTCCACGTTCGTTTAATCCTTCCGAGAAGTTTGCAATTGAACCAGTAAACCCTCCACCAGAAAACATTCGGCTTTTTCGCTGGGGGGACAGCACCCCAATTGGAGAACCACATTCAATATTGCTATTGTTTGAAATAGCAACACCCCCAGCATTCAAAACACCATGTGCACCAATACTTATTACAGGGCTTCCATTGGAACAACTCATGGATCCAAGTGAGCTAGGATTTACAAAAGGCATATCAGATGTCTCTGTGAGGTAACTGAAGTGTCTATCTAGTGACGGCTCGCCCGAGGGAGCAGAACCAACATGATGATGATGTGGTGCTATAGTTGAACTTACATAGGGGCTCTGTCTCCCTGAGTAAGGCTGTGATCCGCTAGCATTTACAGAATGTCCAAGTGGTGCTCCAGGCCATGTAATATGATGAGAATAAGGACTTGGGCTACCCCACAAATATTGGTGACCTGACAACGTACCATTAACACCTGAGCTTGAGCTTAGGTGACCAAATGACCCACTACTTGCTGTTCCAATCCCTGTTCAGACAATTCCATGGAAATTATTAGATTTAGAACAGAATTAAGCCCTCCATGTTTGGTATATCCCAACAAGTCTCCAACGAGGATATTTTAATGACAATTCTAAAGACTAAAGAGTAAATTTCAATTTCACTACGAATGCAACTGACACAAAATCTGGTTAATGAACAGCCCAAATGAATCAAAACCAAGTAATTGCTCTATGTATGTAAAAACTTCTTTAACACGTTCTATGTACTGAAAATGCACATTGAAAAAGAGATCCCTCTGTGAGGATTAATGTCAGTATCCTAGGGACAATATAATAGCCAAGGAGTGTCCCCGAGGTGTAGGACAGCCGGTGACGGAGTGTGCTGGGTGACGGAGTGTGCTGTTAAGGCACTCCGTGATGTTAAAGTCACCGGTTCGAAACCTGCGGGCACAAAAAATCCAGCCATGTTAAGGGTTGGTGTGGCTCAAGCCGGGTGCGATCCCCGGGTGATTTTGACGGCTTAGATGCCCCTGAGTCGCGGCTTCTTAGCCACTGGTTAGTCCCACAAGTCACGGACAAACTAACTAACAAACAACCAAAAATATAATAGCCAAGGAGTAGAAATAAAAGAGAGAAGCAACAAGAAAACTGTGACAGAAGCCTAATGCAAGGCATTCTCTGTCATCTAAAAATTTTACAACAAAAAAAGACCCACTGAAGGTTGGCCACCAACTGTCATAACCATCAGACAAACATGGCAAAACCAAAAGAAAAAATGCACCACCAAAGAATAATAAGTTCAAAGTGCCACTATTAAGATATTTGCAGTTCCGCATCAATCTAGTGCTTGCCAAAAAGACAAAGGCCATCTGTTATATTACAATGAAATCCAAGCAATAACATTCATGATAAAGAGACCAAGGCTATGTTACAAGATATGCCCTCCATCCCCCTCACCCCCTAAAGACCTAGATCTGTATAGATCTGTATCTGGTATGCACATGGCATCAAAAGTTAAAACAGCCCAGATAAATATCCTACAGGATACGGCTTAGATATGGCCAAGATATTTAGATCTACCATCCACCCCCCTCACTCCCCAAAGACCTAGATCTGTACAGATCTGGATCTGCGCACTGTAAACCAACAACTTTCCTTGGGGGAAAAATACTTCCAGATGTGGCCATGAAATACTACATGCAATAATGGGACAAATGATATGAATTCTCTCTGGCTCCACAAATCTTCTTTCACATCTTTGTAACTGCTCTTTTCCCGAAACCCAATAACTTATGAAAAGCATTTTCATTTATGGTTATACCTTGCACACAGTCCTAACCCTTGCCTCGTATGCAGCTATCAACTTGGGCTCCAGAAACCCTTTTGAAAAGGTTGAAAATTGTGACCGATATTTATGCTAGTTTAGAAGCACCAGTTCGTAGTATACAATAGCACTTATTTAAGTCAGTAAGTCTCCAAGCTCAAATGCACAGCCAGCACTTGCATTGGCTCACATTGTAGTCAGGTTGGGCATATTTATGCTGGCCATCCCACACTGGAAGCTGCCTAACAAGAAGAGAGGTCTTAAATTCCTAATAATCCCAGAAGGGAAAACTTAAGAGAAAATATTTAACAATAATACAGCATAGCTGGAAAACCTGTGTAGTTCATAAAGTGTGATATATATATACACACACACAGTATAGGAAAAGTTACAAGAAAATATATAAAGTTCACAGTGAATCAATGCAGCTTTGTGAAAATACAGTGATAAAAGGAGTTTATTATGGAAAATATTGCCTAATGTGTTTAAGAAGTTTTACAATTGACGAATATAAATTTAATGGCATTGCTCACAAAATAGCTGTTCATGATAAAAATACAAGGAGAGTAGCTTAAGCCATGTGTTCCCCTATGAAAGTTATATTTCAATTAGTCTAGCCTCTGAATGCATTGAAAGAACTGGACCTAATCTTACAGGCATTAGCACAATGTATTTAAGTAAGACACTTCTGGAAACAATAAAGCATCAGCGTGAGAACTAGTTAAATAGCAATATCTGTACCCATTTTAATACACATATCCTGATCATGATGAATAACTGATTAGACAGTAAACCAGCAATTGTCAATTTCTCACTCACGAGGACAATATAATGATTTCAAATGCTATAAAATGAAAATAAAGAGTACCTTCATGATGTCCAAAAGGGGTGGAGCTTCGTGGTACTGGTACAGCCCCAGCGGAATTATAATGCATTACCGGCATCATACCACTGTCATAGTCTGGAAATGAATGAGACTGGTGGAGCTGGCCTGACTTTCCAAAACTATTTATGGAAGGTACTTGTTCAATCTGTTTAGCTCTTCCCAGGTCATTGCTGACAATTCCACTCTTAGTTGATGGAAAAGGTGGTAGGCTTGCACCAAATCCTGGCAATGGTTTGTTAACTGGATGATTCATATTTCCAAATCCGCGTGAATAGGTTATGCTTTGCAGTGAACCGTTTTCACTAGGACTGCTGAAGTATTCCCAAGGCCCTGTTTGTCAAACAACAAAATATTTAGTGCTCTTTATAATAGAAAATAAATCAATTTTTAAGGGGAACAAGATTCCACTGTCATTGCTATACCACAGACCAATTTGATAAAACCATCTTGCTTAAACATGCATGCCATAATCATGCTTGGAAGCTTCCTTTATTTCACACCATGCCATTTACCAAAGCAAGATAGAATTGAAACTTTTGACCATGTGGCTACGATGAGTACCATAGCATCTATGTATCTCCAAACAGATATTATAATAATCTCATTATTTCTCAAGATAAAACATTGACAGACACCCAAAAATATTAGCTAACACAAAAAACTATAAACAGAATGAACATGAATTTGCTATGGGATTGAGAATAACCAATACTTGTTCATTACAAACTGGAAAGTACAGTTGAACTGAAGATTGAATAGTTAGGAAAGATGCAAACCTGGAGGTGAATTCATCAATGGTGAACCAACATCCTGCTCTAGCTCCTGGCTCAAATGCTGCATTAAGCTGGCAACATTTCAAACATAATAAGTAAAAGAAAGGCATAGAAAATGGAAATCAACTTAATGACGGAAAAAACACAACCATGCTATGCTCAAATGCTGCATTAAGCTGGCGACATTTCAAATGTGATAAGCAATAGAAAGGCATCAAAAATGGCAATCAGCTTAATGACCGGAAAACACAATCACACTATGCATCAATCTATTTGATGCTAGACTTGAACCTACTGATTTGCAGTTGCACAATTGAAGATAGAAAGAGGAGACTCCAAGAAGTCACCAACTTGCAGTAAAACAAGGTTGAACACCAAGAGACAAGGATTTTCCCTAGTGTGGGGCATCAAGTCAAGTTGCATGACAATCACAAGTAAATCTGCCCAAAGGCTTGAAGTAAAGACAAATCAACAGTCTGGAGATTCAACTTGTCAGCTTAGGATCACCAAGATGTATGCAGCCAGAGGTTAGTAGACTGCAACCTATAGCCTTTCTGCTTGTAAGAGAGACACTTAATAATTCACCAAACATATAAAATTGGTGCTTGAAGTGTCCCTGACGCTCCTCAATCATATATGATTCAAAGATTTGTATGTAGTGCTACTATCTGAAATATTACTCCAGTTAGCAATTTAGACCAGTGTTGCAGATATCACCAATTTATTGGCAACATCGCTATATATTGTGATATACTCAACAATATTGCAATATATCGCAATATTCTCAGCTCGGAAATATTATCACCTAAACAAATTGTGATTTTTCAGACCTTCAATATAACGCAATATATTCAAAAAATCAGGATATATCACCAAAAAATCACAAAGTCCATGGAAAATATCATTGGGTTCATGACAGGTGGCCTATAAAATCTGATTTTTTGACCTTTAATACTCATTTTGAGAAGCCGAAGCAGGGAATTGAGGGTAAACGAGAAATTCACCCACTTCTATCTAGCAAAAGAAATCAAGTGTTGTCATCGCCATTAGTGGATTTATTCTAGAGTGGGAATCGGTAGAAACTGCACGAAATGGGCTTAAATTTACAACAACAAAAAAGCAAGGCTCTTCCCTTGACTGTGTAACAAACATAAATATATATATAAATATGTAAATATAAATAAATATAAATAACTAATAATTAATAATTAATTATGAAGAGACATGACATATGAAAGATAATGTCTCTTATGAAAGGGCACCCCTGTGTGGGTATATATACAAGCCCTCATCCTCATTGCAATATTATCTTATTCATATTCTTATACATTATTATTTAATATATATTATTGTCATATATGGATATCTTTATATTCCAAGTATTTTGGATTATTAACTCGTGAGCTAGGTTGGTTCACGACAGTGGTATCAGAGCTCGTTCTAATCTTGGCTTTTGGCCATCAACCTTTGGTCAAAAATTTGGTTGCCCTTGACAATGTCACTGCAGGCTTTTTGCCATGTTATCGCACAAGTTGTAGGTTGGGAAAAGCCCGACCCAACCACCAATTGGTGACAACTTAGAGAGCACCTACCCATTGTCACCTTAGGCAGGTGCTCCCGTCACTTTAGAGGTAAGGTAATCACCTCAAGGGGGGAATCCTGGTGACCCTATACGGGATTGAGATGGAAAATGAGATGTATGAATGGGTGCTGCTAAAGGTCAATTCTAAATGGTAGAGGGAATTTGGAAAAGAGTCTTGGGGAAGGTTTAGGTTTGCCAATGCTTTGAGTGATCTGTTGAGAGAAGAATACATGCCCAACACACAATGAAAACCAAGTATACAATGCAATATGTTAGGTGGACAAGCAAGTTAAGCTTGTTGTCCCTAATTGCAGCAATAATCAATGATATATATTAGCATATAAAAGATGCTAACGGCTGCAAAATAAGTGCTAAAAATCCAATTGAATAAAAGCAAGAGACAAGCTAGTAAAGACTAGTTCAACTCAACAATGATAGAGCAAGACTTTAGCACAAAAGCAAGGTTGTCACAAAAAGCTTACTGCAGTGATATTTATCAGCCTTATGGTTGTAGCAAACCAAGCCTTATAATAGAAAATTCAGCCAATGAAAATCACTTCAAACTAGTTCAAAAAGTGTGCTAGGGTTAGTAGTTTGTTAGGGCAAAGTTATAGCTAATTCCTAGGGTAAGTTTAGGAGTTATCTAGGGTTAGAGGGTTAGATTTCTGCAGCCCTAATGGTTGTAGGTTAGTTTTGTAACAGCAGCAAGTTTTAGTGGGTGAAAGAGAATGCCTCAATGAGACAAGATAGCCTAGGGCTCAAGGAACAATGTCCAAGTGAGAGAACTTCAAAACATCAACTTTTCACATTTACCAATGCAACGTTTTATTTCTCCAATGCAACGACTAGTATCTTTGATTATGGGTTAGTGGGGTCAAAAAAAAGAGCTAGAGATACTACCTCCTTGGGAGTATAAATGCTCTTATTCCCCAAGGCAAGTAACCTAGCTAGGGTTTAAAACTAAGGGGTGTATATCCTTATACTTCCTTAGCAAACCCTTGCAAAACAATAATTCGATGCTTGAAGTTATGGTGGAGCTAAAGTAGGGGTGTATGCACTTATACTCCCTACCTAGCCTTAGCAAAATCAACCTTGAGATTGAATTACAAATGATAGCAATAAGTAAAATGTCTTACCAATCCAATAGCAACAAGATAAACCATAACATGCCAAGATAAACCACCACAAGTAGCTAGAAATGACCTCCAAGAGCTAGCGCATCATCATTATCAAGTCCACAACCAAAGAAACACCATACCATAGCACAAGAGAACAAAAGGCTTCAAGGGTAGTGAAAATTTCAGTCCTTAGCTCTTCACAATGGGAGAGTTATGATTCAAAATGAGATTTCAAGATCTCTATTTATACAAAATGTCTATCACATAGTTTGTCCACATTAGCAAGGGTAAAACATAAGATAAGGGGTCCACAACCCTTATCTTACCCCTTGCAACAAAAAAATATTAAACAATTCACTTAAAATTCACTTTCACACAAAGGAAACCCTAGAATAAGGTGACGTCACCCCTCTAGGGGACGTTTTGGCACTTTGAAGAAGTCGTTGGGGTAGTAGATGCATGGCTAGGCCTCCAAAGGCCACTTGTCACTCATCCTAGTCCTCTCTTGATGGTCTTCAAGCTTCCTTCCTTCAAAATGTGCCACATGTCATCAAACAACACCTTCACCACCAAACCCTAGCCCTCTAGGTGACGTCAAGCCTCTCCTAGGCAAAACATTTGGCATGTAAGGGCTAGGTCATGTCATCTCTTCTTATTTATGCTTGTCAAACAAAAGACTTTAACCCAATGAGAAGAGGACAGGAGTGGCCATAATTGTTATCAAATGGAGATGCTAGAGATCCCTAGAAAGGGGCAACACAAGCAAACATTAGAGTTTCAAGCCCGCATGACCAGATTAAGTTTATTATCAACAGTAGCTAGATAATAATATGAAAGTACATAAAGAAGATCTAGAAGCCTCCACAAAATAGGACTTAATTTAGTCTTTGCTGCCACATGTCCCTTCCTAACTTGGGCGCTCTCCAAGAATGGCCATCTAGTAACTTCCTCTTCCCAAAATAGCAATAGAACAAGAAAAAGTGGAGTGCTCCATTAAAAATGGTCAAATGCAGCTCGGGTTTTGAGGCGGAAAATTTGAAATCACCATAATTCCCTCAATATTTATTAGAATCTCTATTATAATCACAATTTGGAAATGTTGCAACCACTCTATTCTATTGGCATTGGTTTGGCGACAATCTAGGCACTTTGCCAAAAGATATCCACTCTTCTTTCGAAAGAGGACATAAAGGAGTTGTTCCAGATGCTTCTAAATGCGCTCCTCACAAATGTCCTTCTCCTTTATCCCACGTGTGATATGGATGCCAAGTGTCATCTTCTTGACTAGGGCACTCCTCTTCTTTTGTACATGTGACCCTTGATTATGCCATGAAAAAACATATACCCTCAAAATGATGGGTGTTCCTTCCTCGAAGAGTCTTTGACCACTATGAGAGGATTTCTAGGTGGGTGTTCTCTAGAACCTCTTTGTTGCCATGTAGATGATGTCCAACGCCCACAAGAATGATGAGTCAAGCCTCAACATATGTAGAAAGCCTCATGTGATGTGAGATGAACCCAATGAAGAAAACTGAGGTCCTATGAGGCTGCCAACTAAGGTTTTTCTTTGACCTTGAAATTGGCTCTAAGTTTCAATCATCAAAACTGTCCTTTGTTGTTTTAGGACAGCAAACAATTTAGTAACTTTTTGCCCATAGTTTTTGTCGGTTAAGTGTTCTTTGAGGTGCCCTTGCATGTGTTTTCGTAACCCAAAGTTAGCACATCATTGGGCGGAGGGGGGGTAGGGTATGTATACCTTCGTAGACTTTACCAGTCAAATCGAAGGGCTGAGGGGGTCCCTTGTCCCACAAACAAGGGGGTCTCATACACCAATTTGGTGTGGCTTGGCAATGACCTTAAAAATAGATTATTATTATTAATAATAATATAACTCAAAACAAGTAACACTTCCTCTAGATCTTAACTACACAAGTAAGTTGATCTACACTCTAAGCATGCATGAAATGAACACAGGTATTTTTTGTCAACATGACCTTGGATAAAACCCCCCTGGGGAAAACTAGTTTGGAATGGAAGTATATATAAGTGGTGTCCAAAGCATGAGATACAACAAGTACATGAAACAAATGAACCTGATACAAAGGCAGCCCCTCTCAAGCTGTTATACAAGTCCAAGAAGGTGAATGCGCCCAAGCATGGTGCGCCCTTCTCTTTTGTTGCTCAATCCCACTCTAGCCTTGCGCCCTTGCTGCTCAAAGCCTTGTAGAAGAAACCCTTGCACACAAATATTCCCTTGTGTGCTACCTCTCCAAAAAGACACTCCAATCATCAATCTGACAAGTAGAAGACCTCCCTGCTAGGTGTGCGCCTTCCTCCTATAGTGCGCCCTCCTCCAAGAAAGCATGAACACCACAAATAAATGGAAGCCAAAGCCTCCTAGAGCCCTCCATGAAAGGAGGCACCCTTGTTGCCCTCTTCCTTTTCTTCCATTCCCATCTCCATTGCTCTCGTCTTCCTCTCCAAGTGAACAAAAGAGTGAATGAGCCTCTTTTTTCCCTGTGTGCCCCTCTTAAGGAATTATAACGAAACCTAAAAATATCAATGGCTAGGATCACTCCAAGCCATATCTAATCCATGGTTGAGTTCTCTCAAAAAGAATCTCAACTCAAAACCCACTTTGGGTTAAGTTTCCATAGTTCACTTTATGTCCCCCAATTCACCCACAAAGTGAATTAATAGTCACTTTTCACTCAAGTGACAAATTTCACCCTTTTGACTTAG
>ML811200.1:6284-16739 GCA_009831015.1 Picea engelmannii | reverse complement strand
TATCATCAGGAAACACATCCCACATCTTTGTCTTTCCCTTCAACCACTCTTCTCTCTGCCTAGTTCCTACAATTAACACAGAGGTTGGTGTGCAAATACACCACTAAGTCACTTGACACGATGACAAAGAGAAGAGTTCAACATAAGAGTTTATACTTGAGTGAAGGGTACATTTTTACTGGGGTCGTGACAAAAGAGTTCAACAATCAATGCCACCAACATTGAGGTACATAAAGGGTATGGTGCCCTTGATTAAATTCCAGTTTCATACCCTCTTACATGATATAATCTAGTGGAAACATTGCAATCCTGCCAATCTTGAAATCTTGAAGACTGTTAAGTTTGTTGAATTTTGAATGGGACCTAAAATTCTACTTTCTCCATATGAAGTCCAATGAGGTTGGAACCACTCTCAAACATCCTGAAACAATTAATGGTAATGTTAAAAATTTAAGTAAAAGTGACATTGTCCTTTAAGAATTTAATATTTACCATTAATTACTAGGGCAGGTAAAATGGAGGGGGTGGGGACCTCTTTAAATAGAATTTGTAAGGCAAAATAACCCTTAGTTGCACATTGAAACACCTCACAGTTGCAACTTGCATGAAAAAACATGAGCCAGGGTCCTTTTCTAAGCAGGACACGTGTCCTATTTTCAAGACACGCGTGTCCTGTGAACATGACATGTTCTAAACGAGTATCCGACGCGTGTCCTATCGTTTGGTGTCCGACACGTAGGATTCACGACACGAGGGGGGGTTTGGACGTGTCAGGTGACTTAGGTTCTTATTAATCGCCATCTTAGGAAAACACTTAGGCACTTCTTAAGAGCCACATTCTCATCAATCCGATGATGCCATGACTAAGCCACCATCATCAAATGAGCATGTAAGACCACCAAGAGCATCAACCTCACGATCCATGAAGAAGGACCACTAGGCTGCTCCATCCTCAAGCCAAGAAAAATAAGGTGTGTACCCATACAAATAAGTCTTTACCACTCATGTGATATGAGGGGTAACAGGTAGTAAAGAGCTATTGACACTGCTACATGACCTCCCTCAGCTGCGTATAGCTTGTATGGCCGCGTATGACCTTGGTGATAGTTACATAGATTATAAATGGTTTAGGGGATGGATATGGCCTCTTGGATAGCCAAGGTTGACCTCGAATTCGCCTAGTAGGTAAGTGCATTGCTCAGAGGAGAGCAGTACGACCCAGGAAAAGAAAAAAATGCCCAACAATGCTTAAATCCTCAAATAAACAAATTTAGAAACCTCCTAGAGAAGTGCAATAGCTCTGAGATGACAACTATTGATCTTTGGGTCTAGAAATGCATCCCATGATGGTAGTAATTGTTGAGTTTTGGGTACCTTGGAAAGTGGTCCCCATGTGTTTGTGAATCTTTAAACACAAAGGGGGAAATATTTGACCCTTACCTTTTACTTTATGTTGTAAAGTCACTTTGACTTTGTAACATCATTAATGATAGAGTACTTTAAGTTATAAAGTCACTTTGACTTTATAATGTCATTAATGAGGGAAAAGTGACTTAGGAGACTTAAGTCATCTTGAGATTTAATCCCAACCATTGATTGGAGGTTTTGCCTAAGATCTAATCTTGGTCATTGGTTTTCTAGGTTAGCCTAAGGGTTAGGCTAAAGGAGGAAAAATGACAAAAGAGAGAATTATTGTTCACTTAAGAGAGTTGAGTGACGAGAAGAGAGGAGAGGAAGAGCAAAGGAGAAGGGGTACATTAGCTTTTGAGAGGAGGCGCACTTGTGAAGAGGGCACACCAAAGGTTGAGGGCGCACAAGCTCTTTGAGGGTGCACCATTGGAGTGGCAACCTCAAGGTTGGAGGAGGTGCACTTGTGTAGAGTGTGCACTAAGTAAGAAGAGAGGGCGCTGTTGTGTAAGGAGTGTACACGCTCAAGGAAGAGGCTGCTACAGGATCAGGCACATTCTTCAAGGCAGCAGGCAGATTAGGTGCACTTATCAAGGGAAGGAGGCACATTCTTCAAGGTAGCAGGCTGCTACAGGAAGGGGCGCTAATCTCTAGGAGAAGGGCGTATTTGTCAAGGCTTTGCTGGCTCTTGGTTCAAGGAACTTTGTACAGTCAACTAGAGCTAAGTTGGCTGATTTTCCTTGCTGTAATTTTTGCTTATAACCTCCATAATAAATCTGCTCTCAAACTGGTTTTCCCCATGGGGGTTTTTCTAGGGTCATGTTGACCAAAAACACTTGTGTTAAATTGTCATGGTTTGCTTATTTACTCTCAGCATAGAATGTGTTAAAGATCCTAGAGGGTATTTTCTGTTTTGAAGTATAATGAATGTGCTAATAATGGACAGAAAAACTTCCTATTAAAACCCATTCAGAGAGAAGCTTCAAAGGGGCATTAAATCACTTCCTACTCGACAGATTTTAAGGGCATAAAGTTCAGACCTGTTGCCTGTTGTGGACAGCAAGATAACAGTCCCAAAAACAGTGAGAAAATCAGATTTGAAACCCTTGAACTTAGTGCCCAACAAGAGGTCAAATGACAGGCCTGTTGGGAAGTCTATAGGAACCTCAAAATACTTCAGTAATAGAGCTGTTATACTCTATATTAGACAAGGAAAACCACTAATGCAGTAAATCCACAAGTTTAATTACATATCCCTCTCATTTACACTTCCACTATTCACTGTCAGCAATTAATACCAAATAGAAGCTCTACTATCAACACAGAAACAAGTTGACATAGTAAAACAATAACCCGCAGATAAAACATTGCACATAGAGACATTATTTACCCTAGAAACCCAAATGGGAAAACCAACATTCAGTGGTTGCTCAGTCTATTTCAACAATATTTTGTTACAATGCAGGTTGCAGGCTTATGGGTCATTCAACAATTTACACAACTTCTTCTCCTTCACATTCTCTCCTTGCCAAAAGAGACCTTTGAGAGTGAAAGTACAAGAAGAAATAGAGAGAGTTGGGTTAGTGGGAAGGCCAATAGGTCTGACCTTTTATTTCCCATTCCTCAGTCTTTTCTCCCCTATTTTCATTTTCTATTTTATTTAATTCTTGTATTTTTTTTCCTTTGTCTTATTCCACTTTACTTTGCATTGCCTTTTACATCTCTTTTCTCTCCTATTTTCATTTTCTATTTTATTTAATTCTTGTTTTTTTCTCCTTTGTCTTATTCCACTTTACTTTGCATTGTCTTTTACATAGTTACTGACCTTCCTTGATTGTTGAATTGCCTTAGATATTGAGGGTTATGTCCATTGCTTTGTGTTTGGATTCGTTTCAGATTAGTTAATCTCCTCTTTTAGAGGTAGAAGGTGTGGGAGGCCATCAAGAGATATCGTGTATGAGGACATATGATTAAGAGAGATTCATACACAAGATTGTAGGTTTGACCATCGAGTCAAATGACTTCATTTTTAATAGGTTATCTTGATCTTGGAAATGAAATTGGGAGCAATTGCCTTTCAAGTACCGCTAAGGAAGCATAGCCTTTGCAAAGTCGTGGTTGGGAAGCAAGGTTTTGACTAAAGTTGAGACCAATAAACTCCACCCTTGAATACATAAAAGTTGTAGTGATCTCCACTTGTTGCCCTATGAAAGAAAAATTAAGGTTGGAGGGGACCTCCATTAAAGGCCATAATCTTTAGTTTTACCAAGATTAATTGTCAAGTGGTGAAGGTTATAGAATTGATCATGGGTGTCTACTTACCATTGTACATCCTCTGGTGAAGAAGCCATTAAGAGCACATCATCTACAAACAAGAGGAGTGAAACAAGGATTTGGTGAAGATGGCAACCATTATCTACATGTGTGTTATCCAAAGGTGTCTGCAATTATGATGGTCCTGCTATTGCCTAAAAATGCAAGTCCAATTTGTGTTTTCATAGGCACTCTTTTTAGCAACATTGCACCAACATATATGAACTTTGGAGCATGGTACGAGTCATTTGAGAGGTGATGATGAAGATCCATGTGTTTGCCTTTTGTTTCACATGTTGAGGGATGTTCATGTACTTCAAGGCATGTTTTGTTGTTGAGTTCACATATTTGGACACAAGGTTGCAAATGTAGTAGACATTCACCTTTTGGCATGCTTATCTACATATTTCATGCATATTTCATTGTTGGAAGGTGCCTTTAGGGTGTCTTCACAATTTTCAATGCAAAAGTTACATATTTGAGGCATTTCTTACCACTTGGGTTCATCTCACATCACATGAGGTATTTCTTATCACTTGGGTGTTGAGTTTTGGTGTACCTCGGGAAGTGGTTGCCTTGTGGTTGTGGGTCTCTAACCACAAGAGGGAAGTATTTGACCCATTGTGCCTTATACTTTATGTCTAATTTCACTTTGACATTTTCCTAAGTCAAAAGGGTGAAATTTGTCACTTGAGTGAAAGTGACTATTAATTCACTTTGTGGGTGAATTGGGGGACATAAAGTGAACTATGGAAACTTAACCCAAAGTGGGTTTTGAGTTGAGATTGAAATTCTTTTTGAGAGATTTCAACCATGGATTAGATATGGCTTGGAGTGATCCTAGCCATTGATCTTTTTAGGTTTCCTTATGATTCCTTAAGAGGGGCACGTAGGGAAAAATGAGGCTCATTTACTCTTTTGTTCACTTGGAGAGGAAGAGAAGAGAAATGGAGATGGGAATGGAAGCAAAGGAAGAGGGAAGCATGAGTGCCTCCTTTCATGGAGGGCTCTAGGAGGCTTTGGATTCCATTTATTTGTGGTGTTCATGCTTGCTTGGAGGAGGGTGCACTATAGGAGGAGGGCACACACCTAGCAGGGAGGTCTTCTACTTGTTAGATTGTTGATTGGAGTGTCTTGTTGGAGAGGTAGCACATAAGGGCAGATTTGTGTGCAAGGGTTTCTTCTACAAGGCTTTGAGCAGCAAGGGCGCAATGCTAGAGTGGGATTGAGCAACAAAGGAGAAGTGCGCACCATGCTTGGGTGCATTCACCTTCTTGGACTTGTATAGCAGCTTGAGAGGGGCTGCCTTTGTATTAGGTTCATTTGTTTCATGTACTTGTTGTATCTCATGCTTTCGACACCACTTATATATACTTCCATTCCAAACTGGTTTTCCTCGGGGGGGGGAGGGGTTATCCAGGGTCATGTTGACCAAAAATACATGTGTTCATTTCATGCATGCTTAGAGTGTAGATCAACTTACTTGTGTTGTTAAGATCTAGAGGAAGTGTTACTTGTTTTGAGTTATATTGCATGTGCTAACTTTGGGTTACGAAAGCACTTGCAAGGGCACCTCAAAGAACACTTAATCGACAAAAACTATGGGCAAAGTTACTCAACTGTTTGCTGTCCTAAAACAACAAAGGACAGTTTTGAAGATTGAAACTTAGAGCCAATTTCAAGGTCAAAGACAGACCTTAGTTGGCAGCCTCATAGGACCTTAGTTTTCTTCATGGTATTAGAGCCTTGTTGGCGAAGTTTTGCTGATTTCTAGAGCATCTTGTGGGCAGATTTTGGACAACTTGTTGGCAGAGTTAGTGGATAGCTTGTGAGCAGATTTGTTGGATAGTTGGAGGACTGTTTTGTGGACATGTTTGGACAACCTTACTTCCACTTGTGTGTCAAGTTGTGAGGCCGAGTTCTTTTGCAGTTTTCGCATCAGTGTGAGCTTCAATGTTGAGTTTTAGTGGACAGACATGTCGGTGTCCCAGATGCGGACATAGGATAGGCTAGACGAAGCTAGCAACTGGTCCCCTTGGAAGACCAGGATCACTTTCGTCTTGGAGGACCTTGAACTATGGGATATAGTTCAAGCTCCCATGGTGACTGCTTCTGCACCTGCTCCATCACCATTGTTGGATGCAGATTTCAGAAAGGATAAGATCAAGGCGAAGAAGACTATTTGTGATGCGGTGAGGGACCACATCATTCCCCATCTGACTGGTAAAGACTATGCATTTGAGATGTGGGCATCCTTGTGCAAGCTTTACCAGAGTCCCAACCAGAACCGAAAGATGGTTTTGCAGGAGAAGCTCAGGAGCATTCGGATGCTCGATTTCGAGACAGTCACATCATACTTAGGCAGATTCACTCAGATCAGAGATGAGTTAGCAGCGGTCAGAGAGATTGTGGATCCAAACTTTTTGGTGAGGACAACTGTGAACAACTTTTCCAAACCTTGGGGTTCATTTGTACGAGGCATCGTTGCGCGGGAGGTCATGCCTACTTGGGAGAGACTTTGGGACGATTTCGTACAGGAGAAGTTGAGGTGTAGCTCTGGGTCTTCAGGACAACAACATATGCCTAGGGGGGATGAGGATCTTTCTCTTTGGTTAAAGGGAAAGAAGAAGATCGAAGAAGGTGCGAGACAGGGTCCCAAGGGAGGGACCCAACCACTAGAGGGTGGCAGTGGGCAGAAGAAGGACATAAGCAAAGTGAGATGCTTTGCTTGTGGTGAGATGGGGCACTATGCTGGACATTGTCCCAAGAGGAAGAAGAAGAGGCAACATAGTGGTAAGGCAGCGATAATCGAGGAGGAGTTCGATGCACAGTTTGCGAGAGAGTGTGCATTCGTCAGTTATTTGTCAGTTGATACACCATCCAATGTCAGGTGGGGAGACAGAGTTGAGGAGGACCTATTGACTTAGAGTATTGATTCAGAGGAAGCTTAGACTCAGTTTTCGAGGACACCATCTTCAGGGATGACTGGTCCACCCAGGACAACTTCAATTTTAGAGTTGTCGAGATAGAGGGTTGGTGCAAGGGCTTCAGAGCATCAGAGATTTATGAGGAGCAGTAGGGCATCACAAAGGCTTGAGCCTCACTTGGCCATGGAGACGGGCATATCAGCCTCAGGCACTTCAGGTGGAAGTCACTTGGTGAGAGGCCAAGACAGAGACTCTTGGTGAGATGCCAAGAGTAGTGACCGTTGGCGATATGCTAGGAGGCAAAAATCCTTGGTGAGAGACCAAGGTTGAGGATCTTGGTGAGATGCCAAGACCTAGGGACTCTTGGTGAAATACCAAGAGATGTGACTCATATTGCATGCCATGAGTATAGGACCTTGGTGAGAGACCAAGGAGAAGATATTGGTGAGATGCCAAGACCTAGAGACCTTTGGTGAGATGTTGAGGGAGAGATCTTTGGTGAGATGCCAAGATTTGGGTGATCTTAGGTAGGTGGAGATGGACTTCCATCTAGAGATTAGGGCAGGTTGACAGATCAATGTCAGGGCAGGTTGAGCAAATTAGTGTCAGGATAGGTCGAGCATATCATAGACAGAGGGTACATCCATACTCACCTAGGCCTTGCTAGGAGGCAAGGAAGTCCACAGCTGGGACGAGATTGATTGGTGAGAAACACTTTCCTCGGTAAGAGGGAGTGTTGAGTTTTGGTGTACCTCGGGAAGTGGTCACCTTGTGGTTGTGGGTCTCTAACAACAAGAGGGAAATATTTGATCCATTGTGCCTTATAATTTATGTGTAATTTTACTTTGACATTTTTCTAAGTCAAAAGGGTGAAATTTGTCACTTGAGTGAAAAGTGACTATTAATTCACTTTGTGGGTGAATTGGGGGACATAAAGTGAACTATGGAAACTTAACCCAAAGTGGGTTTTGAGTTGAGATTCTTTTTGAGAGAACTCAACCATGGATTAGATATGGCTTGGAGTGATCCTAGCCATTGATATTTTTAGGTTTCGTTATAATTCCTTAAGAGGGGCACACAGGGAAAAAAGAGGCTCATTCACTCTTTTGTTCACTTGGAGAGGAAGACGAGAGCAATGGAGATGGGAATGGAAGAAAAGGAAGAGGGCAACAAGGGTGCCTCCTTTCATGGAGGGCTCTAGGAGGCTTTGGCTTCCATTTATTTGTGGTGTTCATGCTTTCTTGGAGGAGGGCGCACTATAGGAGGAAGGCGCACACCTAGCAGGGAGGTCTTCTACTTGTCAGATTGATGATTGGAGTGTCTTTTTGGAGAGGTAGCACACAAGGGAATATTTGTGTGCAAGGGTTTCTTCTACAAGGCTTTGAGCAGCAAGGGCGCAAGGCTAGAGTGGGATTGAGCAACAAAAGAGAAGGGCGCACCATGCTTGGGCGCATTCACCTTCTTGGACTTGTATAACAGCTTGAGAGGGGCTGCCTTTGTATCAGGTTCATTTGTTTCATGTACTTGTTGTATCTCATGCTTTGGACACCACTTATATATACTTCCATTCCAAACTAGTTTTCCCCAGGGGGGTTTTATCCAAGGTCATGTTGACAAAAAATACCTGTGTTCATTTCATGCATGCTTAGAGTGTAGATCAACTTACTTGTGTAGTTAAGATCTAGAGGAAGTGTTACTTGTTTTGAGTTATATTATTATTAATAATAATAATCTATTTTTAAGGTCATTGCCAAGCCACACCAAATTGGTGTATGAGACCCCCTTGTTTGTGGGACAAGGGACCCCCTCAGCCCTTCGATTTGACTGGTAAAGTCTACGAAGGTATACATACCCTACCCCCCCTCCGCCCAATGATGTGCTAACTTTGGGTTACGAAAACACATGCAAGGGCACCTCAAAGAACACTTAACCGACAAAAACTATGGGCAAAAAGTTACTAAATTGTTTGCTGTCCTAAAACAACAAAGGACAGTTTTGATGATTGAAACTTAGAGCCAATTTCAAGGTCAAAGAAAAACCTTAGTTGGCAGCCTCATAGGACCTCAGTTTTCTTCATTGGGTTCATCTCACATCACATGAGGCTTTCTACATATGTTGAGGCTTGACTCATCATTCTTGTGGGCGTTGGACATCATCTACATGGCAACAAAGAGGTTCTAGAGAACACCCACCTAGAAATCCTCTCATAGTGGTCAAAGACTCTTCGAGGAAGGAACACCCATCATTTTGAGGGTATATGTTTTTTCATGGCATAATCAAGGGTCACATGTACAAAAGAAGAGGAGTGCCCTAGTCAAGAAGATGACACTTGGCATCCATATCACACGTGGGATAAAGGAGAAGGACATTTGTGAGGAGCGCATTTAGAAGCATCTGGAACAACTCCTTTATGTCCTCTTTCGAAAGAAGAGTGGATATCTTTTGGCAAAGTGCCTAGATTGTCGCCAAACCAATGCCAATAGAATAGAGTGGTTGCAACATTTCCAAATTGTGATTATAATAGAGATTCTAATAAATATTGAGGGAATTATGGTGATTTCAAATTTTCCGCCTCAAAACCCGAGCTGCATTTGACCATTTTTAATGGAGCACTCCACTTTTTCTTGTTCTATTGCTATTTTGGGAAGAGGAAGTTACTAGATGGCCATTCTTGGAGAGCGCCCAAGTTAGGAAGGGACATGTGGCAGCAAAGACTAAATTAAGTCCTATTTTGTGGAGGCTTCTAGATCTTCTTTATGTACTTTCATATTATTATCTAGCTACTGTTGATAATAAACTTAATCTGGTCATGCGGGCTTGAAACTCTAATGTTTGCTTGTGTTGCCCCTTTCTAGGGATCTCTAGCATCTCCATTTGATAACAATTATGGCCACTCCTGTCCTCTTCTCATTGGGTTAAAGTCTTTTGTTTGACAAGCATAAATAAGAAGAGATGACATGACCTAGCCCTTACATGCCAAATGTTTTGCCTAGGAGAGGCTTGACGTCACCTAGAGGGCTAGGGTTTGGTGGTGAAGGTGTTGTTTGATGACATGTGGCACATTTTGAAGGAAGGAAGCTTGAAGACCATCAAGAGAGGACTAGGATGAGTGACAAGTGGCCTTTGGAGGCCTAGCCATGCATCTACTACCCCAACGACTTCTTCAAAGTGCCAAAACGTCCCCTAGAGGGGTGACGTCACCTTATTCTAGGGTTTCCTTTGTGTGAAAGTGAATTTTAAGTGAATTGTTTAATATTTTTTTGTTGCAAGGGGTAAGATAAGGGTTGTGGACCCCTTATCTTATGTTTTACCCTTGCTAATGTGGACAAACTATGTGATAGACATTTTGTATAAATAGAGATCTTGAAATCTCATTTTGAATCATAACTCTCCCATTGTGAAGAGCTAAGGACTGAAATTTTCACTACCCTTGAAGCCTTTTGTTCTCTTGTGCTATGGTATGGTGTTTCTTTGGTTGTGGACTTGATAATGATGATGCGCTAGCTCTTGGAGGTCATTTCTAGCTACTTGTGGTGGTTTATCTTGGCATGTTATGGTTTATCTTGTTGCTATTGGATTGGTAAGACATTTTACTTATTGCTATCATTTGTAATTCAATCTCAAGGTTGATTTTGCTAAGGCTAGGTAGGGAGTATAAGTGCATACACCCCTACTTTAGCTCCACCATAACTTCAAGCATCGAATTATTGTTTTGCAAGGGTTTGCTAAGGAAGTATAAGGATATACACCCCTTAGTTTTAAACCCTAGCTAGGTTACTTGCCTTGGGGAATAAGAGCATTTATACTC
>ML811199.1:102307-146236 GCA_009831015.1 Picea engelmannii | reverse complement strand
GAGTCTTCACTCTGTATTTTTACAGTCTCTGTACATTTCTCTGATTAATAGAAATCGTGTATTACTGTATATTTGTGTTTATGGTTGCATCTCTGATACATTTATGTTATATTATTGAATATCTGCAATATCTCTATGCATTTATTTATTATATCTCCGCTCTCATTTCGTGCCGAAAATAATCCGGATCAATATACCTGCTAACAACTCCCACTGCATGTGCAATATCCGGTCTTGTGCAAACCATCGCATACATCAAGCTTCCAACTGCTGATGAATAAGGGACCCTGGACATGTATTTTATCTCCTCCTGTGTCTTGGGACACATTTCCTCAGTTAACTTGAAATGGATGGCCAAAGGTGTACTAACTGTTCTTTCATTCTACATTCTAAACCTCTCCAACACCTTCTCTATGTACTCACCATGAGACAATGTCAATTTGTGATTTTTCCTATCTCTTGTTATTCTCATTCCAAGGATTTTTTTTGCAGCACCCAAATACTTCATCGCAAATGAATTAGATAATTTCTTCTTGAGCACGTTTATAACCTACATATTATACCCTACAACAAGCATGCCATCTACATACAATAGAAATGTAATATAACTTCCATTTTCTAGATTTTTAAAATAAACATAGTGATCAGAATGACATCTACTATAACCTTGTTATGTCATAAACCTATCAAACTTCAAATACCACTTCCTTGGAGCTTGCTTTAGGCCTTAAAATATCTTCTTCAACTTGCATACCATATTCTCCTTTCCTTTGACCTCATACCCCTATGGTTGTTGCATATATATCTCTTCCTCCAAATCCCCATGGAGAAAAGTTGTTTTTACATCTAACTGTTCAAGATGCAAATTTTCTACTGCCACAAGACTCAAAATAGTCCTAATTGAAGTCATTTTAACAACAGGAGAAAATATTTCATCAAAATCTATACCTTTCTTTTGTAAAAACCCCTTTACAACAAGTCTAGCCTTGTACCACTTTTTTCCTCCATCTTCTTCCTTCAACTTGTAAACCCATTTATTCTGCAATGTTATCTTTCCTACTGGCAACTGAACCAAATCCCAACTCTGGTTATTTACCAAGGAATCCATTTCTTCCTTCATTCCTTGCTCCCACTTCTTTTTGGTGTCTATCGGCATTGCCTCTTCGTAACATTCTGGTTCACCAAAATCAATCAATAACAAATAATAAAATGAAGGAGAGTATTATTCAGGGGGTATACTTAATCTGGTAGATCTTCTAACCACACTTGGAGGAGTTTGAGGTACCTGTTGCTCCTGTTGATATACATTTTCATTTTCTATTTCCTTTGGAATTTTATTTTCAGTGATCTCATTAAGCACTATGTATTCTGGTTTTTCTTTTTCTTGTTTCTTTCCCTACAACTGATCTTTGTACAAGACCTTCTCATTGAATATGACATCTCTACTCCTAATGATTTTGTTATTTTCATAATCCCATAAGCGATAACCAAAATCATTAACACCATATCCAATAAAGGCACACTTCTTGGATTTTGCCTCAAGATTTGTTCTATTTTCTTTATCAATATGGACAAATGCTTCACAACCGAAAGTCTTCAAAAAAGAATAGTATATCGTTTTACATGTCCATGCTTCCTATGGAATTATACCGTATAAATATCTTGAATGTCCTTTGTTTATTAAATAAAAAACAATATCTACAACATCTACCCAGAACTGTAAGGGCAAACCAGCATGCAATCTCATACTCCTTGCATGCTCCATGATTGTCTTGTTCATCCTTTCTTACACACCATTTTCTTTTGGTGTTCTTGGAACTATCTTCTCTCTACGAATCCCATGGTATGAATAGTAATCATTAAACTCCTTGCTGCAATATTAACCTCCATTATTTGATCTAAGACACTTCAACCTTTTTCATGTCTCATTCTCAACCAAAGCTTTCCATTTCTTAAAAGTATCAAAAACATCAGATTTTTGTCGAATGCAATAAACTCAAGTTTTTCTAGTTGCATCGTCAATAAAAGTAACATAATAACGAGAGCCACCAAGAGATGATACATGAGTTGGTCCCCATACATTTTTGTGCACAAGCTCTAACCTTTCACTCTTCTTTTCTTTTTTGACTCTGAGGAATCTGACTCTTTTCTATTTTCCATAAACATAATGCTCACAGAAGTCCAAATCAATTTGTTTACGATATGAAAACAAATTTCTTTTGTGAAGTATCTACATCCCCTTCTCACTCATGTATCCAAGCCTATGATGCCACGGTGTTGTATCCACTCATGTAGAATCTAAAGACATGGAAGAGTTGGTATTACCAATACATAAATACAATGTACCTACCTTCTCTCCTTTTGTTATCACTAATGATCCTTTGATGACCTTCCACACCTTATCTGTAAATATGGATATACAACCCTCACTTGCCAACTGTCCTGTTGAAATTAGATTTTTACTTAGATATGGAACATGTCTTACCTCTTTCAACAACCATTGGTTTCCATTGCTTTGATTTATTTTTACATTTCCCATTCCAACAATTTTGCATGGTGCATCATCACCCAAATGAACCTGTCCAAAATCACCTTGAACATAATCTATAAAATGTTTCCTATGGGGTGTGGCATGAAATCAAGCCCCTGAATTTACCACCCAAGACTTAGAAATATTATCTACAAAAAGAATCAAAGAATCTTGTAACACATCACCTGTTACATTTGCTTCCTAATTTCTCTCTTGTTGTCCATCTCTTTGTTTCTTTGCAACTCTACAGTCTTTCTTCATATGTCCTTTCTTCCCACAATTCCAACACTCTATATTTCCAAGTATGGATTTGGATCTTCCCTTATTAGACTTATCGTGGTTCCCTGAGCCCTTTCCTCTATCCTTTTGTCTTCCCCTATTCTCCATGTTCAACGCATTACCTGATGTCTCACCTGTGCTTTTCTGTCGCATTTCCTTACTAAGGATAACACCAACAACATCATCAAATTTTAAAGTATTTGAACCAGAGACAGAGTTACTTACATCCATGACCAAGCTGTTCCAGCTTTCTGGCAATGAATACAAGATTAAAAGAGCCCTGACCTCATCATCAATGTCCACTTTTACAGAACTTATTTGATTAGTAACAGTACTAAATTCATTTAAATGATTTGCAACAGACCCACCTTTTGACATATTCATATTAAATAATCTCTTCATTAGAAATACCTTATTGGATGTCAAGGGTTTTTCATTCAATTTATCCAATGCATCCATCAAATCCTTCATTGTATTTTCTTTCGAAATATTGAAAGCCACCGACGCTGCTAGGCTCAACCATATCATTCCTACAGCCTTTCTGTCAAGAATCTCCCATTCTTCGTCCTTCATAGCCATAAGATTCTTTTCTATTCTGCCCAATGGTAGGAATAGATCCTTCTGATATAAATAATCTTCCATCTACATCTTCCATAACCGGTAGTTTTGGCAATTAAATTTCTTGACCCTAAACTTTCCATCTTCCGCCATTACTCCCACTTGAACTAGGAACCCTCTTTTCCTGCGAGTTACCTTTCGCTCTGATACCAGTTGTTAGAAAACCAGGATCGCGAAGCAATAAAATAAAACAAATGCAGAAATAAAACACAGAAGATACACAATACAATAGAGACACGGATATACGTGGTTCACCCAGTGTGGGCTACGTCCACCATAGAAATTGCTAAGTCCTTCCTTTATTATTATCCAACAAATGAAGGGATACAACCTACATCAAACCCATTGTAACTTCCTCTTCTTTCTCACACAGTCTCCTCTCTCAGAATACAATATTCATTATCATCTTAGCCACAATACATTTCCCTCATAAAAGAGGGTTGCCTTCTAGGGAAAAAAACCCTAACCTAATTTCTACCGTTAGATCTGTGACCTTATAATAAATGGTCCAGATTTACAATGAAATTAATATATACATTTACAAGGAAATTTTTCCTTTGGGGGCCCACCTGCCCCCGGATCCCCCAGTCGGGAGGATAGCCCCCTTAGACTCTGTAGAGGGGGTAACCCCCCTCTGCACTCCCTTGCGTGGAAGAGTGTACATTCTTCTGGGTGTAAAGTCTTCATGGGGTATAAACACGGTTGAAAACAAAGACCTTTGAATCAGGAATATAATCAAGCTCCACAAGCAACAATCTCCCACTTGGAGATTGATCTCAACAACTCCATCGATGTTTTGTCTACTGGAATATGAACCTTCTTGGACCTGGAAAAATTCTCATCTTCATATTCATTCTTGAAGACCAACTGAAACTGAGCAAGAACTCAATTTCTCCCCGATTACTCCCTTTGTTAACATGTCTGCAGGATTCTGGCTAGTGTGTATCTTTTCCAACTTCAAAAGTCCATCTTCCAAAACAGATCGTATGAAATGGTACCTCAACTGTATATGCTTAGTATTCAAATGGAAGGCTGAGTTCTTTGCAATATGAATGGCACTCTCATTGTCATGGTACAACCTGGTGTTCTCTTGCTTCTTTCCGGATTCCTCCATAAACCTTTGTAACCAAATCATTTCTTTACTAGCCTCTATAGCAGCAATATACTTTTCTTATGTTATTGAAAGTGAAAAAACCTTTTGTAGTTTCGAAATCCAACTTACTGGTGTTCTACCTATAGTAAAAAACATACCCTGTGGTGCTCCTCCTGCTATCTTTATCACCTGCCATATATGAATCAACATATCCCTATAGAAAAGTTTCTAATCCTTCAAAAAATAATGCATGAGTAGCAGTACCTCTCAAATACCTCAGAATCCACTTTACTGCCTCCCAATGTCCTTTATCTGGATTTTTCATATACTTTCTCACAACTCCCACTACTTGTGAAATATCTGGTATTGTGCAAACCATCGCATACATCAAGTTGCCAATTGTTGATGAATAAGGGACCCTGGACATGTATTCTATCTCCTCCTGTGTCTTGGGACACATTTTCTTAGTTAATTTTAAATGGATGGCCAAAGGTGTACTAATTTTTTTTGCATTATGCATTCTAAACCTCTCCAACACCTTCTCTATGTACTCACCCTGAGACAATGTCAATTTGCGATTTTCCCTGTCTCTTGTTATTCTCACACCAAGGATTTTCTTTGCAGCACCCAAATCCTTCATCACAAATGAATTAGCTAATTTCTTCTTGAGCACATTTATATATTGCATATTAGACCCTACAACAAGCATGTCATCTACATACAATAGCAAGATAATATAGCTTCCATTTTCTAGCCTTTTAAAATAAACACAGTGATCAGAATGACATCTACTATAACCTTGTTCTGTCATAAACCTATCAAACTTCAAATACCACTGCCTTGGAGCTTGATTTAGGCCATACAAGCTCTTCTTCAACCTGCATACCATATTCTCCTTTCCTTTGACCTCATACCCCCATGGCTTCTGCATATAAATCTCTTCCTCCAAATCCCCATGGAGAAAAGTTGTTTGTACATCTAACTGTTCAAGATGAAAATCTTCTACTACCACCAGACTCAAAATAGTCCTAATTGAAGTCATTTTAACAACAGGAGAAAATATTTCATCAAAATATATACCTTTCTTTTGTGCAAACCCATTTACAACAATTCTAGCCTTGTACAACTTTTTTCCTCCATATTCTTCCTTCAAATTGTAAACCTATTTATTCTGCAATGTTATTTTTCCTGCAGGCAACTGAACTAAATCCCAACTATGGTTATTTACCAATGAATCCATTTCCTCCTTCATGCCTTGCTCCCACTTATTTTTGGTGTTTACCTACATTGCCTCTTCATAACATTTTGGTTCATCGGAATTAGTCAATAATAAATAATACAATGAAGGAGAGTAGCGTTCAGGGGGTATAATTAATCTGGTAGATCTTCTAACCACACTTGCACGAGTTTGAGGTACATGTTTCTCTTGTTGATGTACATTTTGATTTTTTGGTTCCTTTGGAATTTCATTTTCAGTGATCTCATCAAGCATTGTGTATTATGGTTTTTCTTTTTCCTATTTCTTTCCCTGCAACTGATCTTTGTACATGACCTTCTCATTGAATATGACATCCTTACTCCTAATGATTTTTTTATTTTCATAATCCAATAAGCGATAACCAAAATCATTAACACCATATCCAATAAAGGTACACTTCTTGGATTTTGCTTCAAACTTTGTTCTATTTTCTTTATCAATATGGACAAATGCTTCACAACCGAAAGTCTTCAAAAAAGAATAGTTTACCTTTTTACTTGTCCATGCCTCCTTTGGAATTCTACCATCCAAAGATCTTGAAGTTCCTCTATTTATTAAGTAAACAACAGTATCTACAGCATCTGCCCAGAATTGTAAGGGAAAACCAGCATGCAATCTCATACTCCTTGCACGCTCCATGATTGTCCTATTCATCCTTTCTAACACACCATTTTCTTGTGGTGTTCTTGGAACTGTTTTCTCTCTACGAATCCCATGGTATGAACAGTAATCATCAAACTCCTTGTTTCAATATTCACCTTCATTATCTGATCTGAGACACTTCAACCTTTTTCTTGTCTCATTCTCAACCAAATCTTTCCATTTCTTAAAAGTATCAAAAACATCATATTTTTGTCGAATGCAATAAACCCAAGTTTTTCTAGTTGCATCATCAATAAAATTAGCATAATAACGAGAGCCACCAAGATATGATACCTGAGTTGGTCCCCATACATCTGTATGCACAATCTATAACCTTTCACTCTTCTTTTATTTTCCGACTCTGAGGAATCTGACTCTTTTATGTTTTCCATAAACACAATTCTCATAGAAGTCCAAATCAATTTGTTTAAGATTTGGAAACAAATTTCTTTTGTGAAGTATCAACATCCCCTTCTCACTTTTTTGTCCAAGCCTATGATTCCACAGTGTTGTATCCACTCTTGTAGAAGCTAAAGAGATATAAGAGTTAGTATTACTAGTACATAAATACAATGTACCTACCTTCTCTTCTTTTGCTATCACAAATGATCCTTTGATGAACTTCCACACCTTATCTGTAAATATGGATATACAACCTTCACTTTCCAACTGTCCTGTTGAAATTAGATTTTTACTTAGATCTGGAACATGTCTTACCTCTTTCAACAACCATTGGTTTCCATTGCTTTTCTTTATTTTTACCTTTCCCATTCCAACAATTTTGCATGGTGCATCATCACCCAAATGAACCTGTCCAAAATCACCTTGAACATAATCTAGAAAATGGTTCATATGGAGTGTGGCATGAAATATAGCCCCTAAATCTAACACCCAAGACTCAGAAATATTATCTACAGAAAGAATCAAAGCATCTTGTAACACATCACCTGTTACATTTTCTTTCTGAGTTCTCTTCTACTGTCCATCTCTTTGTTTCTTTGGAGCCCTATAGTCTTTCTTCAGATGTCCTTTCTTCCCACAATTCTAACACTCCATCTTTCCAAGTCTGGATTTGGATATGTTCTTCCTAGAATTCTCATGGTTCCATGAGCCCTTTCCTCTATCCTTTTGTCTTCCCCTATTCTCCATGTTCAATGCATTACCTGATGTCTCACCTGTGATTTTCCATCACATTTCCTCACTAAGGATAACACCAACAACATCATCAAATTTTAAAGTATTTGAACCAGAGACAGATTTACTTACAACCATGACCAAGGTGTTCCATATTTTCGGCAATGAGCACAAGATTATAAGATCCCTGACCTCATCATCAAAGTCCACTTTTACATAACTTAGTTGATTAGTAACCGTATTAAATTCATTTAAATGATCTACAACAAACCCACCTTCTGACATCTTCATATTAAATATTCTCTTCATTAGAAACAACTTATTGGATGCCGAGGGTTTTTCATACAATGTAGCCAATGCATCCATCAAATACTTCGTTGTCTTTTCTTTCGAAATATTGAAAGCCACTGACGATGTCAGGCTCAGCCGTATCATTCCTAGAGCCTTTCTGTCAAGAATATCCCATTCTTTGTCCTTCATAGTCGTTAGCTTCTTTTCTATTCCACCCAATGGTAGGAATAGATCCTTCTGATATAAATAATATTCTATTTGCATCTTCCATAATTGGTAGTTTTTGTCGTTAAATTTATCGACCCTAAACTTTCCATCTTCCACCATTACTCCCACTCGAACCATGAACCCTCTTTTCCTATGAGTTACCTTTTGCTCTAATACCAGTTGTTACAAAAACATGATCACGGAGCAATAAAATAAAACAAATGCAGAAATAAACACAGAAGATACACAATACAATAGAGAAACAGATATATGTGGTTCACCCGGTGTGGGCTATGTCCACCAAAGAAATTGCTAGGTCCTTTCTTTATTATTATCCATCAAATGAAGGGATACAACCTATAGAAAACCCGATGTAACTTCCTCTTCTTTCTCACACAGTCTCCTCTCTCAGAATACGATATTCGTTATCATCCTAGCCGCAATACATTTCCCTCATAAAAGAGGGTTGCCTTCTAGGGAAAAAAACCCTAACATAATTTCTATTGTTAGATCTGCGACCTTATAATGAACGATCTAGATTTACAATGAAATTACAATATACATTTACAAGGAAAATTTTCCTTCGGGGGCCCGCTTGCCCCTAGACCCCCAAGCCGAGGGGATAGCCCCCAGACCCTGCAGAGGGAGTAACCCCCCTTTGCACTCCCCCACATGGAAGAGTGTACATTCTTTTGGGTGTAAATTCTTCATGGGGTATAATCATGGTTGAAAACAAAGACCTCTGAATCAGGAAGATAATTAGGCTCCACAACCAACACTTTAAGCATGAGACATGAAAAACAAGATGGAGCTTAGAGTGACTAGGCAGAGCTAATCGGTAGGCTGCGTGCCCTACTCACTGGAGAATTGTATAAGGACCATAAAATTTGGGGGTAAGCTTCTGACAGTGTTAATCTTTGAGTGAAGTCTGCTTCTAAGGTTGTAGATGAAGAAACACCTAGTCCTCTTGAGCGAATTGACATTCAAAATGAATTTGATCTACTTTTTTCTTCATGTGATTCTAAACCAGGACCAAATTTTCTTTAAGGGTACGAAGATTGACCACACATAATGTAAGATTGTTGTCAACCTTCTAAACCTTGGAGACGCCTGACATGTATGAGAGAACTAATGGTGGATTTTTCCCATAGATTGCTTCAAAGGGAATCATGCAAGTGGCAGTATGGTAAGATGTGGTGTACCACCATTCAACTAGGGGTAACCACTGAGCCCATTGATTTTTTTTCTGTTGGACGCAAAACACCACAAATATGTTTCCAAACACTTGTTGACAACTTCATTTTGTCCATCATTTGGGGGATGATAGGAAATGATAAGATGTAATTGGGTTCCCTAGAGCCTGAACAATTCCTACCAGAAAACGTTGGTGAAATTTGAATCACAGTCAGAGACAATAGAATGAGTCATGCCATGGTGTTTCAATATAATATCCATAAAAATATGAGCTACTATGGATGTCGTGAATGGGTGTTGAAGAGCACATAAATGAACATATTTGGAAAGATGATCACTACCACCATAATGAATGACTTATTGCTCGATTTAGGTAAGCCAACTATGAAATCCATAGAAATATCCGTTCAAATAGTAGGTGGAATATGGAGCGATTGGAGTGTGCCTAGAGCTGTGACGGTTTCACCCTTATTGCATTGTTAGGTATCACATTCAACCACAAAGGTGTGTATTTCCTGTTTCATACCTTACCAGAAAAAATAATGTTTGACCCATTCATAGGTTTTGGTAAATTCTAAATTCTCAGTTGTGGGTGAAGCATAAAACTTAGAGAGTACCATGGGTTTAAGTTTTGACTTTTTGCTTAAATACATGTGACTTTTATAGTGAAGCTATTCATTATGCCAAGAGTACCCTAGAGAAGCTTGAGAATCCTATTGCAATGTTTGGATCAAGTAGAAAGTCCAAGGTCTTGCAACCATTCTTGACGAACGACCTAAAGCCAATTCACTACAATGAATGAGAGGGAAAAGAGGGACCCTTCTTCTTATTTCCTTGAAAGATCATCAACAACCACATTTTCTTTTCCCTTCTTGTAGATGATATCATAATCATATCCTAACATATTGGTCAGCCATTTTTGTTTCCCCGAGGATGAAATTCTTTATTGCAGAAAATAGTTGAGGCTACAATGATTAGTTTTAATTTGGAAGCATTTCCCTAGTAGATAAGGACGCTAGAGATGCATTTCATGTAGAATAATGAAAATTTCATTTTCATAGGTTGATTGTCCCAAATGTCGCTCTGACATTTTTTTGCTAGTGAAAGCCAAAGGTCGACTGCCTTGCATGAGGATTTCTCCAATTCCTTTTCTTGATGCATCACATTCCAGGAAAAAAGCCTTGGTGAAGTTTGGTAGTTCAAGGATAGGAGTTGTGCACATAGCCTCTTTCAAGGATTGGAAGGATTGATCATCCTCAAGAGTCTAACTAAAAGCATTATTTTTAAGGAGAGCAATGAGAGGAGACACAATTTTACAATAATTCTAAACAAACTTGTGATAATATTTCGTTAAACCTAGAAAACCATGCTATATTTCAAGAGTTTTAGGGTGAGGCCAATTCTTCATAGCTTCAATTTTCTTAGGGTCCACTCGTACACAATTCTTGCCAAAAATATGACCCATGTACTTAACTTTAGTGGCTCCAAAAGCACATTTAGATTGTTTGAGAAACATTTTGTGCTTAGACAGTAGATGGAGAACTTGATCCACATGGGTGAGATGGGATTTCCAAGTTTGACTATAGATGAGAATATCATCAAAGAAAACTAAGATAAAATGACAGAGGAAAGCATATAAGACATGATTCATGAGACTTTGAAAAGTGGAGGGGGCATTACATAGCCCAAAGGGAATGATTAAGAACTCATAGTGACCCTTATGAGTTCTAAAGGAAGTATTGGGAATATAATCCTCTTTCATACGTATATGGTGGTAGCGAGAATGAAGATCAAGTTTAGTAAAGTATTGATCTCCACTCAATTCATCCAAAAGGTCGTCGGTGATAGGAATGAGAAATTTGTTTTTGATTGTGTGTTTGTTGAGGGCATGAAAATTAGGATACATGTGCCAAGAGCCTTCTTTATTGAGTACCATGACTACTGGAAAATAATAGGGGTTGGTACTAGGACGAATAACACCCACTTCTAGCAATTCTTGAACAATTTTCTCAATTTCATTTTTTATGGGCAAAGAAATGAAAATAAGGGCGAACATTGGGAGGAAGACTGCCTTGTACTAGAAGAATGGAATGATCATGGATGCCATGGAAAGGGGGAATTACATGGAGAGTGTTAAAAATATCTTGATGTCAAGAGAGTATAGATTAGAGGTTAGGGTGCACAAATGGCGTCTCAATGGCTTGAATGGAATGGAGTTAGACAATAATGCAAGAATGACCTTTTTTTAGTAGCTTTTCCATTCAGTGAGAACTGATGATCTTTGGTGAGCTTGTTGTGATGCCTTGGAAGTTATATTATTGTCCCTCCTATCAGAATTGCATGGTTAGGTCCATAAAATCCATGAGGATGGGGCCAAGAGTGTGTAGCCATTCAACACCAAGAATAATGTCACAACCACCCATGTCAATAGAAAACATATGAGATTTTAGGTGGTATTGATCAATTTGTAGGTGCACATTTTCATAGAGGCCGCCACATTTCATGGAACCTCCATTGGAAATCATGATTTGAAAGTTGTTGACAACACAGACATAAAAATTGATTTCTTGGGAAATGCGGCAATGAATAAAATTATGGGTGTTGCCACTCTCAACTAGGATGATGACTTTCTAATGCTTAACGTAGCCAATTAACTTGAAGGTTTGGGGAGTAGAGAAACCAATGAGGGAATGCAACAAAATCAATGGTTCAACTTCTATTGGATTAGAGGGTGAAATAAGATCATTTGCTTGGGGTAGCTCTTCCATAGGGAAAACATCGGCCTCCTCGTCAACAACATCCTCATAAATTTCCATAAAAATCCTCTATTCCTTACACTTGTTCAATGGAAAATATTTTTCATCACAATTATAACAAAAACCCTTGAGTTGATGATCAACCATTTCTTCCCTAGTTAATTTCTGGATCTTCAGAGGAGTGGTAGGAGGGGTGGTATTGGTGGGTTGAAAGCAAGAAATAAAGGAGGGATTTATGTTTTGGGAGGAGAAAATATGGTGTGCTTCCATGGCTCATTTAGTAGCTTCCAACCAAGTATGAAGGCAATCCATTAGGACCTGGGTGTAGATTTCATCCTTTAGACCATTAATAAATCATTCATTGAAGAAGGCATATGACATGCCCTCGTTTTGAAATCCAAGTACTCAAAGGCAGTTATAAAGTCTTCCACTATGCTATAATATTTCAACTTGGTTAAACAACCTAAATGGTGGGTGTCAGTGTCAAAGCGTTCATAAAGATCTGCAACAAACTATGTCCAAGAAACATACCCTTGACACACATTTTTACACCATTGCCATCATCACCAACATTCAAGATCTAGATAGAGGGCACCATAATGAAGTTTGGCCAACTCCTTAGTAATCTCATGCAAGGACAAATAATTTTCCATTTGAGTGACCTAGCCTGTGGGATTCGAGCCATCGAATTTGTTAACCTCAACTATGGGAATATGGGGGTCATGATGAAGGGATTTGGAGTGAAAAACCATACTATGGGAAGAGTCTACACCTTCTAAGTGTGAAGGTCGGTCAGAGGAGGGAGGGCCCTGATTGTTTTTCAAGAATTGGTTGAGAGTGGATTGGAAGTAGTCCAAACGACCATTGATGGATTCAAATTATCCTTAACTTGGTCCTTGAAGGTTTCAACGTTGGAATTGACAGAAACAATTTTAGAAGTCATTTTTTGGATGGTCTCCTTGTGTTGTTTGGATTCGACTTGCAAGTTAATGATTTCTTGGTTGTGAGTGGTGGCCATTTGAGAATGAGGGGTGCTAGGGAGGGGGAGTGGGTCCACAGAAAAAAAATAAAATTATAAGTAATATATGCCACCACGATCAAGGCTAAAACAGGAATCCAATGAGATAGGTGGAAAATAAAGGTGTCGAGAAGATTGGGTGGGTCCACAGAAAAAAAAAAAAAAGGTTTAGAAGTGATAGGTACCACGACGATTAGGGTGAAGAGAGGAATCTAATGGGATAGGTCCCAGATAAGGGTTCTGGTGGGACCACTATACTTTTTTTTTAAAACTCATGTGGAGTTATACTCCAACCCGAAGAATATTGTAGTGATGGGATGCCCAAATTGTTAAAATGGATAATTGTGTAGGAATTTCGCAACCAAGACACAGGGTTACACAACAAAATTTCCCTTCTATTCTATTTTGTTCCCAAGGGTTAGGGTTTTCAGGGTTCCTATAGACAATGGTTTGCCTTGTGTTATAGCTCTCTATTATACGTGTGGGGTCGAACAATAGTACTTGACCCAATATCTTAGGGCATAAACTAAAGAGGCTCGGCCGTACCCTTAGTCGTACTACTCGATTACGTAGGTACTAGGGAGTATCTTCCCAAGTTTTTGTTCTTGGTGTCACTACAGTAGTCAGGAGGTCGATCAAATGATCTAGATCTCGTTTCAGGAGACCTAGGGACTCCGAATATACCTGACGATACGTGGGAGTGATGGTTGAGTATAGATTTTGTCTAATGCGGTACTACTCGAAGGGGTATCAATAGGGGTTACAAAGGTTTCCAATAAGGTGAAATGTTTGTTTCGACTAACCTGTGAAACCATCTGTATTTCTTGCATGTAGTCTTCCCCAACTGCAGTTTTACCACCTAAACGATAGATTTGTGTGCTTTAAAGATGTCGACAGTACACGTCTCTACCCATAAAAAACAAATTCCACAATTTATGCAGAGGAAAGTGTTGTGATACCACTTGTATAGCACCATATGTATTTTATAAAGTATAAACAAAATAGAGAGAACAATGACACCAACAATGATACTTTTATTGATAGAAAGCCAAGTTCACTTGCGTCTTTGAAGGGGCAACTTCCAGCAGAACAAATCTCTATTACAATAGTTCTGAAGACAAGACTTTATCATTCCTTCTACTCTTATTTATACTAATTATATCTTCTAAAGAACATTCTAGAGGAAGATCTTTCTAGAAATTGAAGCTTCTATAAATTATTCTTACATTAGACTTGTTCACATTATTATATAGACCTTATTTACTAAAGTCGACCTTTATTACATGGAAAATATATTATTCTACCTACGTGAGGGGTTAGGGAGGTTAGGTCCCTAACATCATAATAGTTGTTCCTACTATGATATATAGGGTTGATGTGATAACATCCTCCCTCACTCTCTTACTCCATTAACATCCTTACTCATTGTTGTGTTAATATTGGGTGGTACTATGATGGTATCCTCTCACACCTTGGTACTAATATTATTAGGGATCATGCCTTATGGGCCCTCTATGACAAGTTTTTCCATTCTAGACACTAGCATCACCCCTCGTGACCTAGGCATTAGTAGTGGTTAATGTTATGTCTTGGGGACTTCTTTGAAAAGTTTTATCGTTTTAAACGCTAGCATTCTCCCCTACTTTGATACTAACATTATCTATACGCATGCCTTGTAAGACTTATATAGGTTATGGTTGTCATATACATGATGCATATAATAATTTGTAGGTATTAATAATAACATGGATCATGCCTTGAGAGGGTTCTTTTCCAAGGTTTACTATTCTAGACTTATCCGAAATGGATCTAAAAAAGAAAAGACAAATGGTTGAAATGAATTTAAAAAAATAAATGGTTGTAATACTCACTACCTACAAGCTAATTTGAAGATTAATTAAGGTTATATAAACTATTAAAAGCAGTGTAAATGTAAGACAAAAGCAAGAAAAAAAAAAGATATAAATGAAAAAAATAATAATAATAGGAGAAAAAAGACCAAGGAATGGGAAATGAAAGGTCATGCATGTTGGCCAAGGAGAGGAGGATGCACAAGGAGCCATTAGCTACATTGTAAACCAAAGATTGTCCAAATAGAGTAAACAACCATCGAAATAGAGTAAACAACCACTCAAAGTTGTTTTCAGTTTTCAGGGTAAATATGGTGTCCATTGTGCCTTGAATGGTTTTGACATTTGTGTGTGTTTTAATGTTACGTAGACTGTTGTGTGTGAGATTATTGTTGTCATTTATGGTGTATTGTTTTTTATTGCACTCATGGTTATGATAAAGAGTCTCGTCTTGTAATTCTCTTAAATTCATAAAACCAATTCCATTAGCAAAATATGGATGACAAATGCTCTAGAATGACCATTGTCCACTCTCGACACTTCACTTTTAAAGTGAGATGTTGGCTTAGTTGGTTAGTGCACTCCCATTCCAAGAATTTCACTTTTAAAATGAAGTGTTGGCTTAATTGGTTAGTGCAGGGCCTTTAAGACTTTTGGTTAACTTTTAAAATCATTATTTAGCCATTTGAAGTATGAGATGAATGGTTATCATTATTTAGCCATTTCACTTGCACTTATGTACAAGATTGCTATTTGGCCATTGCACTTATGTACAAGATTGCTAAATTGGTTTGTTGAATGATTTGAGATGTTGGGCATTTTTTCTCTTTCCCACAAGGCCATGCACATCTCTCTCTGAACATTGATTGTATGGGGAGTTTTTTTTGCATGTACCCTGAGCTATAATTCATATGGCCGGGCATTTCTCTCTTCCTACACCTTGTATGCCTTCCTCCCAAACAATAATTCATTTAGCTGGGTATTTTTTCTCTTACCCACGGGTCGTACGACCATTTATTTGTGCAGTAGAGGGTCGTACGGGGTTGTACGACCACGTCGAGCTTCAAGACGTCTCCACGCATGTCATACGACTATACCATCCCGGTGAACATCCTCTCTCTCCTTGTCACAATTTTAAATGGTGGGTGGCTCCAATTTCAAGTTGGTTTGGCATCTTGTGGTTTCATTTCTCTATGCTCTTATAAAGTCACCTACCAATTCATCCTTGATAGTATTGTAGCTACTCATAATTATTGTTCAAATGACTCTGGAAATCGATGTTAGCAGTTTGATTGAGAAATGGTGTGCATAATGAAAGTGTTTTTCTCTTATTCTATCTTATTAGTCATTGCATAAACGTACTAAAATTATTATCGAAGAAGCATAAACGTTCTAAAATTAAAAAAAAAATTAAAGTTATTCCATTAATTACCTCGATACAATCCATGCATTACCATCCAAGTAAGGTAACTAACCTTCTCCTTACTGAGCATGAGGAGAAGGTACAACATGACATCTTAACAAAGACAATGAATGACTAAACGTTTACAGCATGACAGTTTAACAAAGACAATGAATGATTGGACTTGTGTAGCATGGCAATTTAGTTGATTACTTGGCAGGGACTAAACTACCATACTTCACATTAAGTAGATTGCTCCAATTAAACAACCTATGAATTAAATGCAAGAGAATCCAAATGTTGGACTAAAGGTTTTGGTGTAACAACATTTGGAATGGGCTACAAGAAATATGTATTCACACTCATTTTCCTATATTTTCCTTTGCAAATAAAATGACTTCCATAAACTTTGCTCATTGATATTGACGTTGAAGATGATGTTAATGTTGTGCTGGAGGGTTTCATTATATTGTTGTTGGTTTGACTTTGAAGTGTGATAAGACAATGCATCCCTTTCATAAATAATTGTTGTCTCTTGTGTGAGAAAGGAGGGAGGAGTGCATTTTGTTTGTACATAAAAGAGCGGAAGCTTTAACTAAAGTAATAACAACTCGACAACTCGATGAAGAAATATGTAATGTTGGTTAAGTTTTGCAAGTAGCTACAGCACATCCTTTTGTATCTTGAATGCTTTACTCATGATTTGCACCATTGAACTTGGAGGGTCGTCACTTGAATTTTACTTTGTCATTGGATATAGTCATCAAACATACTCTTTGTTGATGCTTTTAGGAACTTTCTTACTTGTAAAATTGAAGGTTAATAATATACTTGTTGTTGGAGCACACCCTTATAGATTGTATATTTATTGAGTTGAGTTTTGTACAAATGGAGAGGAGTTTATAAATCCTCCTTGACCATAGATTTAGAGTGTTTGATGAGCACTTAACAATAATATTTTTTTTTGGGTGGCATAAACCCTTTCTTTCTAGATAGCATCTAGCTTTGTCAGAAATCAATTGGCATTAGGAAACATTGATTTGTTGTGCATGCACTTAACAATCTATAGGTATGTTAGTCAGTTGTTGTGTGTAGTTTTCACTAAGCACAAGCGCATTAGGCTACATTGAGGACACAAATCTCTGTACAAGTATGAGAACATAGGTATGAAGTTAATTTCCACATAGTATTTGTGTTGGTGAAGCGAGTAGGATATAAGTCCCTCGTTTATCGATCATATGGTATTAGAGCAGTTGAATCCTTGATTATGACATAGTTGTCAGAACTTTGAAGAGACCACAAACTCAACGTGCATAAAGAAAATAGTGAAAGGTTGGAAGACTTAAGGGCCGTCAATGTTCAGTTTCAAGAAGAGAACAAATGCTTGAAAGAGAAGGTCAAGATGTATGACCAGATGATGGCAAAGATGTTCCTATTGCTAAAGCATTGATTTGAAGAATGCCAAGACTCATGCACTACGGCTATGGTAAATTGGGATAAGAGAAGAATGCAACTTGTGCAATTTTGAGAGAAGGTCATCTAAATGGATAGTTGACAGGAGAACATGCTCACTAGCTTTGTCAAAAATCAATTGGAATTTGGAAAATGTTAGCATTAGAAGTCACCTCCAGATTGCGTTGGAGGTAAGCCCAATACCCATTAGAGTTTTATGTCACAGGTTGGTTTTAAAGAGGTCAAATGGGCACAGACTCAAGATGATATCGTTTTAACTCAGAAAACCGGATTGGTATGCACATGCAGGTGAGGTCTTGAATCAACTTCAGTCAGTAAGTTGGAGTAAGGGTGAGTAGGAAGAATATTTAGTGAGAAAGGTGTAGAGGTCCGCTATGAACATAAGATTTTCCAGCAGCGTGAGGAAAAACTTAAACACAAGGTCCTCTTGGATTCAAATTTCAAGGAAGCTGAAAGAAATCATAACAGTACTATAATCAAACATTTATCATAATAAAGTTACAACAATCCATGTGAATCAATCAAACATGAACTCTCTCAGTATCAGAGGCAAATAAGATGGAGTAAGAAAGATGACTTAGATTAACCAAGGTGTCTCAAAATCAAATACATAACCAGAGAACCAGTTGTTCTCAATCAAAATATTACAATAGCAGGGAGCCTGGCTCAAGCATTGGACCTTAACAAAATATCAAAACTGCCTATATATACTAAACTGTTGCAACCACCAGGAATGTGATCAGATCACTGCCTTCAAAGCCTTTAGTCGGCGCTTTCTCTGTTAGGTTGTGAATACCTCATTATTTCAAACGCGAGTCGGGTATAGTTATGTGCTTTACAGGAAAAATTTCCCATAAGGAAGCTTCAGATCATAAGTTTGCCTTCATGGTTGCTCTCTACAACGTTTTCCATTTATGGGATGAGGCGAGGTCTCAACTGTTGCCCATAATCTTCAACAATTGTCTTCATTGAGATTAGGACTAGGCCTGATACCCATAACTGTTCTCAGATGGTGCCAATGACTTCTGCAAGTCCATCCTGACAGCTCGAGGCCATGAATGGTCTTTGTCTATGACCAATGCAAGCTTTGCAGGTGGTCGTCTGATAGCATATGCACAGGGGTGATGTGGAGCGAGGTGCTTGGCGAAAACTCACATGGCCCAACGAGTGAGCGACGACCATGTGAAAGGAAGTGATTGGGGGAGTGGAAGTTGGGATTAGGTTGTGGTGGTAAGGGAAAGGCAGAGGTGGCAGAGGAATGAGGGAGGTGTGATAGGCGGGGAGGAGGTGACGTGTAAGGGAGAGTGGAATGTGAGTGGGATAGGTGTCGAGAGGTGAGAGGAGGTATCGGGATGGGAGATGTGATAGGTGGAGAGAGGGTGCTTGAGTTGCTTAGGCCTCCAATATTTTCGTTTTCCCTATGGAAATCATGGGTAGAATGCCACATGATTTACACCATAATGCTCTTGAGGGTAAACCTCAATTTCTGTCTGATACTTAAGAAACAGTCTGCAGATCCTTGCGTTAACATATAGGCTCCATGGGGGATAGAGACCTCCCTGTGAGGCTCTAAGAACTCCTTTTGCAGTTTCAGTGCCTTAGTATTGGGTTGTGGAGTCACTTATAAAAACTAAAACAAAAGAAAAATGATATTTACAATGACATGGGAAGCCACTCATGGCTTAATTTAAAAAAAAAATCTGAAAATGCCCATTTACAGGGCTACCAAAAACTTCAGCATCCTCCAAATACTGCAACTTGTAAGTGTTATTTGAAAAAACTTCAAAAATTTTGAAGGGGCCGATCCATAAGGCCTCAAATTTATCGTTCTTTCCTTTATCTTTCCTAGGTGCATCCCATTTAAGTACTAGATCTCCCAATTGGAAATCCTCTTTGTTGACCTTTTTGTCAAAAGCTTGCTTGATCTTCTCTTGATGGTCATGTTCTTTGTCCAGTAGTTTCTTCCTAGTCTGTTGCACTTCTACCAACTGTTGTATTCTTCTAATCATATCATTTGGTTCTCCCTAGTAATCTTGGAAGAACTTTGCCACAGGCAGGGCAAGCTAAGAAGGAAAGATGGCCTCAACTCCATACACAAGCTAGAAAGGAGAGACACCAAGAGATCTCTTTGTTTTCACTCTGTCAGCCCATAAAGCAAATTTAAGCTTTGAATCCCACGCCTTCTTGTTGTCCTCTAACAGTCTTTTGATGATCTTAATAAGGCTCTTGTTAAAGGACTCTGCTAGTCCATTACCTTGGGGGTAGGAAGTAGTAGAGTGAAGCAATGCAATTCCAAACTGTTCACAAAACTTAATCAATGGTTCAGCCTTAAAAGTTGAAGCATTATCAGTGACAATTATGTTTGGAAAACCAAATCTTGCCACAATATCTTCAAGAAAACCAATGATTACTTTGTGGGAAGAATTTCTTGTGGGGATAGCTTCTATCCACTTAGTAAAGTAGTCTTTGGCAGTCAAGATCCATCTATGTTGACCACTTGAAGCAGGGTGGATTTTCCCAATAAAATCTAGGCCCCATTGTTGAAAAGGTCTCGAAGCTACCAAAGGCTTCAATGGCAAAGACTTGAGCTGCAGCTTTCCAGAGAACTTCTGACACTTAACGCAAGTTGATTTTAGAACAAACATCAGTGAAGAAGCTAGGCCAAAAATATCCATCCCTAAGAATATTGTAGGCTATGGTTCTCTAGAAGTGATGCCCCCCACATAAACTGTCATGAAAATAACACATGATCCTTTGGGCTTCCTGTGGGTCTATACACCTCAATATCACTCCTAAAGGGTATTTCCAATATAAGACTTGATCAATCAGACAATATTTAATTGATTTGAGTTGTAAAGCTCTTACCTTTCTCTTTTCCATACCATCAGGAGGCTGCAACTTCTATAGGAAAAATATAATTTCCTTGTACCAAGTGCATCCTGCCAATGGGGGTGTGACTTGAGGATCTTCATCAGACAACTTAACTTGTTGATTCTATGAATAATTGTTGATGAAATTGACCCCCAAGGCTTTGTAATTAGATTCAGCCAGCAACCTAGCTAAACCTTGGCCTTTAACCAATTTGGTGGGATTTATTTCAAGATCAAATTCAAGGATCTTGGCAATCCACTTGCTCCTTCTTCCATCAATGTCAGGATGAATGAGGATATCCTTCACAGAAGCTGAAGGGACATATGCAATGAATTTTGAATGTAGCACATAAACGCTGAAATCTTTGAGAGCTTTAACCAAAGCATGGGCCTGTTTTTCCATGATGTCATACTTTATTTCAACATCTCTCAGTGCCCTACTGAAAAAGGAAATGGGTTGCTCTAACCCCTCGACATTTTTCTACAATAAAACAATTGCTACTGTGTTAAATGAAGCAAAAGAGAAAATCAAAAACTCCTTGGATTAGTCAGGACTGATGAGCACAAGTGCTTCAGTCAAGGCCTTCTTTATTTGGTCAAAAGAGTTACAAGATTCAACGATCCATTTGATTTCATTTCCTTTCCTCAACATGGTTGTGCTAAACTTTACCAACTCAACAAAATTTGAAACAAACCTTCTCAGAAAATTAATTTTCCCCAAAAAACACTGAACTTCTTTCTTGGACCTAGGGAGTGACAAAGCTTGGATAGCTTCTACCCTGCTTGGATCAATATTTACCCGCTCAGCTGACACAATATGCCCCAACAATTTTCCCTCTTTCATGGAAAATAATGACTTCTTGGGATTTAAAGAGAGACCAAATTTTCTGCATTTCAGATTGTACGAACATTGTTATGCCATCCAAATAAATGACCAAAAACTTGTCCTTTTCTCCAATAAAAGCTATGTCCATGGCTTGCTAAAAGGTTTCTCCTGCGTTCATCAATCCAAAGGGCATCTTAGCGTACATGAATGTACCCCAAGGAGTGGTGAAGGTTGTCTTCTCTCTGTCCTCAAGTAAGACAGAGACTTGATTGTATCCAGAAAACCCATCAATCATAGACATCTTGGATGCCCCTGTCACCCTTTGTAATATGTGTTCCATCTTGGGCAAGGGGTAATTATCTTTTTTAGAGCTTCTGTTAAGATTTCGGAAATCCACACAAAGTCTGATTTCTCCATTCTTCTTTCTTACTGGGAACAAGTTGGCCACCCATTTAGAATACCTCAAAGGAATTATAATCTAGGCATCCAAAAAAAATTTAACCTACTTCTCCATAATGGGCAGTAACATAAGATTTATTTGTCTCAACTTCTACCTAAATGGCTTGGACTCTTCCTTCAATGGGATCTTGTGCTCAATGGTACTTGTTTCATATGTCCTGAGATATTCATATGTCCAAGAAAACACATCAACAAACTCCTTTAACAACTCAACATATTCATCCTTTTGCTCTCTTGACAAGCTTCTTGACAACTTGACAAATTTGGGATCCTTCAATGTACCAATATTGTACTCAGCTACTTCAGCATCATCAGTTGAACCTCTAAACATTACTGCCACATTATTCCCATCAAACAATATTTCCAAAGGAACTAGTCCCTTCAGAATGTGGTTGCTAGGCAGCTGAACAATATGGCGATTAACAATTTTATTTAAAAATACATCAGCATGAGGGCTACTTTCAAAATCATGATCTTGATCAATATGTAATGCAGAGAACTCATCAACAGACTCAAGAAACTTTTTGATTTCATTATCATCCTCAAACACCTTCCAATGCTTGATATTGTCAGGTACAAAGTGTCTATATTTCACCCCTACATCATACTTGAGTTTAGGTGGCAATGGGACTCTGAAATGGCTTGTTGAAACAACCAAAGAATCAACCATGGTATTCTCCTCTCTTGGAATAAATTAAATGTTGAAAGCTAGGAAGAAACTGTCAACTAGGTCCCATACTTCATTTATGTAAGTCTTTAACCTAGGGTGCTTGGCTTGATAAATATTTTTGATCTGATGAAAAATTAGTTTTGCATCCCCAAATATTGATATCTCTTCAATCCCCATGTCTTTTGCAGCCCTTAAACCCAAAACAAGAGCTTCATACTCTACCACATTATTTGTAGCTTCAAATTCTAGCTTTTAGGACAAAGGTATAGTCTATTGACAAGGTGAAACAAAGACCAATCCAGAAGAGGATCCATCAAAGAACATATTCCAAACAGAGGTAGTTGGAGGAGGGATTTCACAAAGAGTAATGGATTGTTTTCTGATTTCAAGAGGAGGTTCAGGAGTATTAGTGAGCTGCAATAGGATGGTTGGTGGGGTCTGTTTCATCACTAATTATGTAGGCCAATTGAGCTTCCCTGTAAATTATTCTATGCTCACCCCCAAACATAGGAATGGTGTCATATGTGAGGTCCATTTGCAAAGTTCGCCCAAGTTTTTTTATCCAATATCTTGACAATAACATACCAAACTTGGGGGGAACATCAGCCACTACAATGTCCATGACCAAACTTTTCATGGGCAACTAAAACAAGGTCACAACTAGATCTTTGATGACCCCAAGACACTTCACTTTCCTAGAGTCAAAAGAATATAAGTCATGGTAGGATTTTGTGATTTCTAATCCAAGTTCATCCATGACTGCTTTGGGCATGATATTGTGAGATGCCAATGAGTCCATCAAACAATTATGCAACACCTTATCATATATGTTTAGTGATGTATAGAAGGGAGGGGATGAATCATCTCTATCTTCTATCAAAGGACCTAAGATGATTGATGGCTTTTCATCCTGAAGATTAACTAAGTTAGTGGTATTTGAGTAGGATTTCGACAACAACATTTTGGAAAGACATTTTTTAACTTCTTCAATTTTTATCAGTTCTGAAAATGGCACAGGGATTTTGATTTTTTGGATCTCATTTTCATAACTGAAGGAAGGTGGATATTTCAAGATTTCCTTGACTTCTGGGATAAGATCCTCAACCAAAACTGGGGGGATTTGAGAAAATTTCTCTTTGCTGCCAACTATCACAGCCTTGGAAGATTTATCTGTTTTTGTGGGTTGATTAGAAGAATTATTCTTTTCCCCTTTCTTTTTAGATCTCAGATCATATCTACTAGGATTCTCTTTTTCCTTATCTCCCTTACTTAATTCATTTGTTTGATTATCCATTAAGGACTTCCCATATGTATATTGGGTTAAGTGAGGGGATGGAGGGGTGTCACCCAAGCAATGGATCTCAAGATCATATTCTTCATCTTCTCCTTCCTCGTCAGCCAAAAGGTTTTTTTGTAAGGGAGTTTGGATCTTTTGGTCATCCCTTTCTCTGTTTCTAGGATCTCTTGTAAGAGTCTGAAGAGCATTATTAGGTCTCCTGAAACCACCTCTATTATCAACATTTTGTGTATTTCTATAGGTCTGTTTTCCCTCAAACTTTAACTTTTCCATCTCAGCAAAAAGAGATTTTACTAATTTTCCAAGTTCATCAACTTGGGGGTGGAAAATAGAGGAATCAGAGGTTGAGGCTTCAGTTCTACTCTTTCTCTTATCCTTATCAAATTTCCCTCTAATTTGATCAGATGCCACTATGTTAGATTCTACCTCCACGACTGCATCTTGCATATGAGCTAAGGAGGTAGATCTCCTTTCTCTCAGTAAAAGGCAAAAATCAGGGTCAAAAGCACTGCCATAGGTGATTTTGGAAAAGGTCTCTGTAGGCTTTATCTCAGGAGGGATCTTATTGTACATTTTTTTGAAACTTTGAGAGAAATCAGAGATAGACTCTCCTTATTTCCTCTTTAGGGATCCAAATTCTATGATATAATACAAAAAGTCCTTTTTGTCCCCCCACTACCTCAGAAAAGCATCATCTAAAGTCTCAATCCTAACGATAGATCCAGGGGGGAAATCCCTAAACCACTTCCTAGCCTTACCATCAAGGCTATGAACAAAAATCATCATCCATACATCTTCATTCTCAATGGCATGGTTGTCTGTATAACTATAAAAGGCTTCAATATGTTCTTCTGCAATTATGTCTCACTCACCTATGAAATTGGGCAACTTCTTAAGGTAGCCATCCGCTAGCAGAGCATTCAGAGGTTGAGGCAGGACAAGAGGGGCATACCTAGAAGCTACTATAGCTTCCATTCTAGTTTTGGGGGGATTGGCTCCTGCCATTTGTATTTGAATTGGAGGAGAACCCAGAGGGAATGGAGTTGGGCTATGTGAAACTGGGACAGTGTTCCTGGGAAGTGAAGACAAGGGGCTTGAGGGAACAAAATTCTCCCCTTCTGCAACTGTAGCAACTCTAATATGAGGAGGAGTAGGAAAGTCTTCTAAGGTAAAATCTCTCTCCTTCCTCTTCACAACTTTGGGGGAGAAAGGGGTGTCAAATATCTCTCCTTACAAACCAAGAATAGGAGGGGAGAAATCGGCAGGAAAGCTCCCAAAACTTAAATTTCTTTAAACTCCTGCAGTTTGTATAATAGGAGAATCAAAAACAACTACTGGAGTTTGTAAAGAGGGATTATGCAAATTATCATAAAAAATTGGTACAACAATGGAGGTACCTTTTTGAGTGGTATTTCCCTTTCTGATAACTTCCTTCGGGTCAACTTCGGACGTTGCTAGAGGCAACAGTGAAGTGGACCTCATGTGTCTACCTTTAGGATCCAGAACTGAAACAATGGAGTTGAAATAGTGGAGTCTCCAGGTGCAAGTTGCAATCTTCAATGGTACTGATATATGATGCACCTTCATAATCAAAACTTCTTTGTTGTTCTATCCCAAGGAAAAGACTTCAATTCGTTCCCTGAAAATGATGCCAAAAATGTTAGCATTAGAAGTCACCTTCAGATTGTGTTGGAGGTAAGCCTAGTACCCATTAGAGTTTTATTTCACAGGTTGGTTTTAAAGAGGTCAAATGGGCACGGAATCAAGATGATATCGTTTTAACTCAGAAAACTGGATTGGTATGCACATGCAGGTAAGGTCTTGAATCAACTTTAGTTAGTAAGTTGGATTAAGAGTGAGTAGGAGGAATATTTAGTGAGAAAGGTGTAGAGGTTCGCTATGAACATCAGATTTTCCAGCATCCTAAGGAGGAAAAACTTAAACACAAGGTCCTCTTGGGTTCAAATTTCAAGGAAGCTAAAAGAAATCATAATAGTACTATAATCAATCATTTATCATAATACAATTACAACAATCCATGTGAATCAATCAAACATGAACTCCCTCAGTATCAGAGGCAAATAAGATGGAGTAAGAAAGCTGACTTAGATTAACCAATATGTCTAAAAAACAAATACATAATCAGAGAACCAGTTGTTCTCAATCAAAATATTACAATAGCAGGGAGCCTAGCTCAACCATTCGACCCTAACAAAATATCAAAACTTCCTATATATACTAAAATGATGCAACCACCAGCAATGTGATCAGATCACTACCTTCAAATCCTTCGGTCAGAACCTGCACTGTCAGGTTGTGCATACCTCATTATGTCAGATGCCAGCTAGGCATAGTTATGTGCTTTATAGGAAAAATTTCCCATAAGGAAGCTTTGTATCGTAAGTGTGCCTTCATGGCTTCTCTCTGCAACATTTTCCATTTATGGGATGAGGCAAGCTCTCAACCGCTGCCCACAATCTTCAATAATTGTCTTCATTGGGATTAGCACTGGGCTTGACACCCATAATTTTTCTCAGATGGTGCCAATGACTTATGCGAGTCCATTATGACGCCTCGAGGCCATGAATGGTCTTTTTCTATGACCAATGTGAGCTTTGCAGGTGGAAGTTTGATAGTGTGTGCACATGGGTGATGTGGAGAGAGGTTCTTGGCAAAAACTCACATGGCCCAATGAGTGAGCTATGACCATGTGGAAGGAAGCGATTGGGGGAGCGGAGGCTGGGACAAGGTTGCGGTGGTAAGGGAAAGGTATATGTGGAAAAGGAAGGAGGGAGGTGTGATAGTCAAGGAGGAGGTGACGTGTAAGGGAGAGTGGAATGTGAGTGGGACATGTGTTAGGAGATGAGAGGAGGTATCAGGAAGGGAGATGTGATAGGTGGAGAGAGGGTGCTTGAGCTGCTTAGGCCTGTGATAGGTGGAGAGAGGGTTCTTGAGCTACTTAGGCCTCCAATCTTTTCGTTTTCCTTGTGGAAATCATGGGCATAATGCCACATGATTTAAACCATAATTCTCTTGAGGGTAAACCACAATTTTTGTTTGATTCTTATGAAACAGTCTATAGATCCTTGTGTTAACAGAAACATTGATTTGTTGTACTTGCATGTAACAATCCATAGGTATGTCAACTAGTAGTTGTGTGCACTTTTCACCAAGCAGAAGAGCATCAAGCTACATTGAGGACACAGATCCTCGTACAAAACTGACAAAAGAGGTCAGAAGTGAACTTCCACATAGTATCCATGTTGGTGAAGTGAGTGGGATATAATTCCCTCGTTAACTGATCATAGACACAACCATCTACCATCATAAATTTGGGTTTGAATTGATTGATTTTATGTTTTGTGGATGCTCTTCAGCTAGATTTTCTAATTTAGAAGCTAGCATTTTCCCTTAATTTAGTGCTAACATAACATTTACTCATGCCTTGTAAGACTTATATATCTTGTGCTTTTCATATCTATAGTATGTCTATAATAATTTGCATAAAGGTATGAAAATATACAACAATCAATTTGGGATATCATAAAAGAGGAGAGGAGATTTTAAAGTCATATAAACTATTTCAAGAAGTGAAACACATGTATTTAACTATTTATTATCTTGTTTATTATTACACTATTTATTATTCAAACATAGTCACCTACACAACTTGTCCCACAAAGGAGGAAGGTTGGGCGTGGGAGGATGAATAAGCACACATACTCATGACACAGATTCTAAAGGATTAGTATCTCAATTCTAAAAGGATTGGTATCTCAAAGGACCTTGTAGGTTCCTAATGAACATTGTAGTAATATTTTAGAATATACAAGGATAAAAAACACATTGTATTACTTCGTTGGAATATGATAGTTTATCGAAGGAGGAAGGGCATCCCAATCAAATAACCTGAATCAAAACTTAATGCAATACGAGTGGAAGATTGCACTGAGGTATTACATACAAATACATTGAAGTGAGAAATAAAGTTGTTAAAAGTGCATATGATCCAGGTGGATATTGGTGGCCACCCACCTATTCCACTTGGACCCCCACCATTGTTTCTTTCAGTTTTTCAATTTCCTTAATTGTAGCACAATTTACTATTTTTGGCAGTTTTTTGTGTCCTGAACTTTAGGATTCGTTTTGAGGCCCTAAAAGACAGTTTTTGGGCATTGAAGCTCTGAAAAATATCAATCAATTCCAAACTTGATATTCATTGTTAGTAGTGTAGTCCTCAGATAGATCTTTCTAACGATGTATCATGTGCATCAAACGGAGATAGTGTGCCAAAGTTACGACCTCGAGAAATTGATGTACCAATTTACCCCAACGGGGCCCATATTTTGGCGTTTCATCTCCTAGGGTTAGGTTTTTGGATGTTTAGGGTTTCCATTGTTTATCAATAATATATAGGCCTTTGAGCCTCATTGTAAAATAGATTTTAGAGGCATGTATCTGCCACATATCTTCTTAGAGATAAGCTACTAGCGCCCTAGCTAGTTTATTTCCATTATGTCTGTAAACAAGTTTCAGTTCTTTGATATTAATGAAATGAAGTGTTATTTTCGATGCATATTTGTATTCATGGTTATTTATGTATTCTGTTGCGTTCCTGCATAAATTTGGATCAGTGGCATCACAGTGGTCTATTTTTTCTCGATCCTTCTTTGCATGTCCCCAACAAGGTCGGCGTATAAGGAGTTAGGGCTTGATCTATTTGAACCTTTGCAATATCAGCCTCACAAACCCCAACGACCGTGCATGGGGGACGAAAATAAATATGAGGGAGAAGGAGATCCTATCAAAATATTGCTCGAGGAGGCCCTTGAAAAACAAAGGAACGCGATGATGGATAACTTCGGCCAGATCCTTCAACGATTGCCCACTGGCAATGCATCTGCATCCAACAACCACTCTGGAGGCATAACCCCTTTTAAGGTACAAGTAAACTTGGACATTCCCATATTTTATGGACAAATAGATGCAGACGACGTAGATAGATGGTTGAATCTATTAGAAGGATATTTCTCAGTTCATGACTTTTCCGACCGAGAGAAGATTATTTTTTCACTGCTCAAAGCCACCCCCCATGTGGGAAACCTACTGTGAGAAAAAGGAAGAGGAGGTACCCTCTTTTTCTCGGTTGTACCCACTTGGAATTATTTCCGAGACGCCATCAAGGAACAATATTATCCCATCGGGAGCTATGAGGACAATTACATACAATGGACTATGTTGCAGCAACAAAGGGATCAAGATGTGCATGAGCTGACGAATCTATTCCATACCCTGCACACAAAGATGGGTATCAAAGATTCAAAGAAACATTTGGTGTTGAAGTACCGCAGTTGTCTGCACATTTACATTCATAAGGAAATGGATTTCCTCAACATATCCTCGCTTGGTACGACATACCAGTATGTTGCTAAGATTGAGCAGAAATTCAAATAGAAGAAGCGAGACTTTGGATCTGCAAATCAAAATCAAGCGAAAGGTGCCCCCAAGCCACAGAACAAAGGAAAAATCCAAGGCATGGTGGCTCAAGACAACCTACCAAAGCTGCAAGAAAAGAACAACACCGCGAAGCCAAAGATGGACATGGGAAAGTGGTGTGAGTTCCATAAGAACTCCACTCACAACACAAGTGAGTGTCGAGCCAAACAGTCACTGGTGGTCGGGATGAGCGCTTCTGAATCAGATGCATGCTCCGACATTGAATCAGAACCCAAGAAGGGGAATGACAGAGGGAAGTAGATTATCGATGTGGATCCCAACGCCACCGTTTCCACCATGAAGATCCAAAAGGAAGAACTAAAAGATCCAGAGGAGGAGGAGCATCTCTTCCACTCTAGATGTGGGTAAAGGGTTCCCCGCTACAGTTCATTGTTGACAGTGGGAGACAAAAGAACCTCATTTCAGTAGAGGTCGTGAAGCAGTTGGGCTTGCCAACCATAACACACCCACAATTGTACACCATTAGGTGGCTTCACCAAGGACGGGATCTCCGCGTCAGCCAACAGTGTCACCTTCCCTACAACATTAAGCCCTTCACAGATGAGGTATTATGTGGCATTTCTCCTCTTGATGTTTGTGATGTATTATTAGGCCAACCATATTTTTGGAAGAAACATGTTATGTATGAGGCTCGGCCTCATGTTGTTATTGTTACCTTGGGAAATAAGTTGTACAAGATACCATAGGTACCATTTCCTGCCGCTATCTCTTTGGTTACTGCAAAACAATGCAGTAAGCTCATTTCCAAAACTGGGAAATTTGTTTTCCTGATGATCCACCCTCAAGGAAAGAAGAAGATTGTGGTCACGACCTCTAGACAAGGCTCCTCCGCATGAAAACAACAAATGGACAAGGTCATGGAGGAGTACCAGGACATATTCACCTCGCCCGCAAGGGTGCCTCTGCATTGTCAGTTCAAACACCCCATCGATTTGACCCCAAGTGCATCGTTGCCCAATGGACTGATCTATCGGTTCTTTGTTTTGGAGAACGATGAAATCAAGAGGCAGATCCAGGAGCTACTGTAGAAAGGTCACATCTGACCAAGTTTATCTCCCTGTGGGAGCCCGATCGTGTTGGTGGTGCAGAAGAAAGATGGGACTTGGAGACTCTGTACCCGATCCCACGGATTGATGACCTTCTGGACCAACTCAAAGGGGGAAAATATTTCAGCAAGATTGACTTGAAGTCTGGGTATCACCAAGTACCAATCGAACCATCTAATGTGTGGAAGACTTCCTTCAAATCCAAGGAGGGCCTTTTCGAATGGTTGTTCATGCCTTTTGGGTTGACAAATTCTCCCGCAACCTTCATGAGGTTGATGGATGACATCTTGATGCCATTCACCAACTCATTTGAAGTAGTGTACTTGGATGACATCCCGATCTTCAGCCAGACTTGGGAAGATCACCTCCACCACATCCGACAGGTCCTCAAAACACTGCGGAAACACAAGTTGTGTGCCAATTTGGAGAAGTGCACTTTTGGAATGACCTAGGTTTAGTATATGGGATACATTATTGATGAGCATGGGGTGGATGTGGATCCAACCAAGATCCAAGTCATCTGGGATTGGCCAGCCCCGACCACTCTAACAAAGTTTCCCATCTTTATGGGTCTTGCTAATTTCTACCACAGGTTCGTGTTGGGATTCTCTCATATCACTTGGCCCTTGAGTCAAGTCACCAAGGGAGGAGCGAAAGAAAAATTCTTTTGGTCAGAATCTCAACAGAAGGCATTCGTAGAATTGAAACATCACCTCTTTTGTGTCCTAGTGCTCACATTACCATACTTGCAACAACCATTTGAGATTGAGACATATGCCTCTGACTATGCTATTGGGGTAGTTCTTACTCAACAGAGGCATCCAGTGGCATATCACAGTGTGACATTATCCAACATAGTCTAAAAGTATCCCACTTATGACAAAGAAATGCATTCCATTGTGCAGGCTTGCCGACAATGGAAGCATTACATTTTGGGGAAGGAAACGATCATCCACATATACCACCAACCCTTGTAGTTCATACAGACACAAGGGAAGTTGCAGAATGATCGCCATCAAAAGTGGTCCACATATCTATAACAGTTTCATTTGAACATCAAGTACAAGAAGGGCAGAAACCAATAATGTTGCAGACTGCCTCAGCTGACCACTGATTGTGGCGATAACCACCATGCTCATTTCTTGTGGGCATGAGACTTCTGATTGGCCGCTTCTCTACAAGAGCGATCCAGAATTCGGCCACACATACAAGACGCTCTTGGAGGGTAACCAAGTTCCAAATTTTCACCTCCAGGATGCACTGCTATGTCACCTGGTACACCTTTGTGTTCCTTCAAGCGAGTGTTCCAAGATGATTTGGTAAGTGCACTACAGTCAGTTCGCTCGACATTTTGGGGTTGAGAAAACAATGGTAGTACTACAGAAGTATTTCTATTGGGCAAACCTTCGACATGATGTTGGGAAGTACATCAGATCCTACATTGCCTGTGCCATTGCCAAACCAACCATCAAGAAGCAAGGCCTCTATACTCCACTGCCTACCCCTAGTCGACCTTGGGAATCCATCTCCATGGATTACATGTTGGGTCTTCCTTATACTAAGCATGACAACGACTGTGTTTTCGTGGTCGTCGACAGATTCTCGAATATGGCCATTATGGCGGCTTGCAAGAAGAATATCACAGCAGAAGCCACTGCTAAAATATTCTTTGAATGAGTGTGGGTACACTTTGAGATCCCACGGTCTATCATCTTAGATCGAGACAACAGGTTCCTTAGTACATTTTGGTCCATCCTCTAGTCAATGCTGGACACCAAGCTCACCAAGTCCACAACTTTCCATCCCCAAACTGATGGCCAGACAAAGGTCGTCAATAGGACGATCATACACATTTTGTGCATGTACAACTCAAACAATCCATGCACATGGGATGAGAGCCTCCCCTATGTACAACATAGCTATAACCGGTCCCTCCACAGCTCAACCGACCACAACCCCTTTCAGGTGGGCTTGGGATTCCAACTACTATGTCCCATTGACTTACCCATGCCCTTTGCAGCTACCTAGGATGATTCATCTCATGTCTAGTCTGAAGCTGCCAAGGTGAACAACTTCATTGAGCGCATTCATCACATTCGCCAATAGGTTCATGACATATTGGACAGATCCAATGCTAAGTACAAGCAATGACATGATCAACATTGGGTGCAACACAACTTCCAGGTGGGTGACAAAGTGTGTCTACATTTGCAAAAGGAGCACCTCGTTGGACCCCACCGCAATCTTCGCCCGCTCCGATATGGGCCATCCACCATCACCAAGGTTGTAGGGGACAATTCCTTCGAGCTCATTATTCCAACATTCCTTGGTCTGCACCCAGTGTTAAATGTGGGCCGCCTTCAAACCTACTTTCCACCTCTACTGGACACATCCAACATGGCAAAACAACTCACACCAATAGAGTTAAATCCAGACTACATGGAACAAGTCACAATTGATCGGATTATGGGCACACAGATAAAGAACACCCGCCAATAGAGGATCATGCTATATCAATCCGTCAAATTAGGCCAACTCCTTCACCAGGGCAAGTGGCTCACTAGGGACCAAGTTCAACATAAGTTTCCTCATCTCATGGAGGAACTCAACACAATGGGGACCATTGCTTCCTAAGGGGGGAGGAATGATTCAAGTAGATATTGGTGGCCACCCGCCTATTCCATTTGGACCCCCACCATTGTTTCTTTCAGTTTTTCAGTTTCCTTAATTGTAGCACAATTTACTATTTTTGGCAGTTTTCCGGGTCCTGAACTTCAGGAGTTGTTTTGAGGCCCTAATTGACGTTTTTTGGGCATCGAAGATTCCACGAATATGAGTTTGTTCTAGTCTCGATATTCATTTTCAGCGGTGTAGTCTTCGGATAGATATTTCTAACAATGTATCATGTGCATCAAATGAAGATAGTATGCCAAAGTTACGACCCCGAGAAATTGATGTACCAATTTACCCCGATGGGGCCCATATTCTGGTGTTTCATCTCCTAGGGTTAGGTTTTTGGATGTTTAGGGTTTCCATTGTTTCTCAATAATATATAGGCCTTTGAGCCTCATTGTAAAACAAAATTCATAGTCCTGTAGTCGCCACATCTCTTCTCAGAGATAAGCTACCAACGCCCTAGCTAGTTTATTTCCATTATGTCTGTAAACAAGTTTCAGTTCTTTGATATTAATGAAATGAAGTGTTATTTCTGCTGCATCTTTGTATTCATGGTTATTTGTCTATTATTTTACATTCCTGCATAAATTCGGATCAGCATAGCTAGAGGCAAGTAATTTGTATTTGTACAAATGTGATTCAAACCTCCTACACAGATACATACTTGAAAATAAACTAATACATATTGAGGTGGGGCCATGATAATATTGTGTTAAAATCCACTGTGACTTATGTCAAACACTTAGAAAACATTGATTTTAACCTCCACAACAGTAATGCAGTAAACTTATGGGCATTCTATTGTACTTTACGAGCATAAATGCATTGACTAAGAAAACTGAAAGATATAACAATGGAAATAATAATGACCAATAGACAAATGTCACCACATTTGACACTAGATATTTGGGCAAAGCCCCTAGAAAAACCTCGAAGGGAAAACCAACCAAGAGAGATATTTTATTGAGCTCAAAGAGAAATACTATGAGTTTACAACAGTGTTTTACAACAAGAATAAAAATAGTACTTAGCTATGAAAACCGTGCTCTTTCAACACCTTGAAAATTGTGCCAAAGACTCTAGAAATTCATGCCAAGTCTCTGCCTCAAAAACCGCACCAATTTTCTGCTAAACTATTCTATTGTACAACTTGTACTTCAACAATAAATGTCTTGAACATCGTGCAATATTTTCTATACCAGCAATATAGAAATGTACATATTCTAATGTAGAAAATGCCTTGAAATTAGTTCCCTTATCTCCTACCTCGTTTCTGTGCATGCAACAACTCTATGACCCAACAAATACATATAGTACATCCCTATTTAATTGATATACTGTATTGTTCATTAACTGTTGTACTTGCCTTGGGATGTGTGTCCTCTCTCTCTCTCTTGGAAAGTACACCCCTTCTCTTGTTGTTCTTCTCCTTTCTCCTTCAACTCAATCTATCTTGGTCTCTCTTAGAATCTATGCCTCTTTGTCTCCCTCAAACTGCTTATATTAACTCGTTTAGGGTAACTTCCCTAACCCTAGATATCAATGGATGAGATTCACTCTTAGCCCACAAGATCAATGGACGTGACTTATTCCCTCATTGAGATGACTTAAATCACTTAAGTCACTCAAATATTATAAAGTCACTTTCACTTACCCAATAAATAATAAAAGACCCTAATTTCACTTTATAAAGACACTTAAGAGAGACATTTGCTCATCATTTCTGCATGTTAGGCACGACTGATGAAAAATTACCTTCGAGCTACAAAAACTAACACTCCCTCTTAGTGAGGGAGGTACTTCTAGTACCTCTACCAGAACCCGTCTCCAACCCCATCATCTCATCTATTGTTGTATTTGATCCCTCTAAACTAGAAGCCTCTGGTCCCTCTTAAATGGAAGCTGCTATTTCTACCTAGGTTGAACTCTGATTTGGAGACTTGTCAATCCAAGACATGCTCCTATGAGTCTCCTCACTCCTTTGAGAATCCAACCATGTCAGCTCATACCAATTGAGTCCTCTGAGAGTATTGGAAAATTTCTGAGTCCTTGGTATCAAATCACTCTTATGATCAACCTACTCACTCTCGGAAACTGACACAGATTATGAATCCAAGAATCCACTAGAACCAACCACAAGTTGTCCCAAAAACCTATAGAACCTCTCATCCTGGACACCAAGAAAAATTGTTGTGTCAGGAGTAGCTCCCTCTGGATATAGAAACACCAAACCATGAAAGAACAAAACTCCACATCCATCAAACTCCAAAGCTAACATTGAGAGTAAATTTATTGGAAGCTCTAGAATAAACAACACGTCGGCCAATTTTAGAAAACCTCCTGACTCCAACTAGAACCTCACGCTTCCAACCCCTTTGAATGCAAGTCTGGTGCTATCCCCGCAACCCACATAACATTCCGAGTCTATCTCTAAAAAATTAAGGAACACGTAGCTCATTCCCATCATATGTCGAGATGCACCTATGTCCACAAACCACACTCCAATGTCCCCAAACTCTACATTACCACTTCTTGAAAGGTCGGTCATCAGAGAAAATTCCCTCTAGAATTTCTTAGTGAACTCAACAACCTCAGTTGATGTTGATACATATGGCTCCTTCTTCTTCTTATACTTGTTCGAAAATTGACTAGTGTAGTTTCCAATATTGTGACATGCAAAGCATTTCACTTTTCTCATGTCCTTCTTCTTGTCTTTTATGTTTCCCACAAGAGAAACATTTTGCTCATCTGAACCACCCTCTTCCTTCTCCTAATATCTACTCTAATAACCCTCTCAGATCTCCTCCTAAGTAAAGTCATCCCATAGTCTGCTCCAATCTAGGAGCTTCTGATCTAGATTTAGGAGCGGAACGAACTGATTAACAGACTGAATACAATAAACATAGAGATAGGAAGAATAACACAAATATCCAATGAACAATATCTTCTATTAAATAATGAAATAGGTTGAAACTGTAAAACTACAGAACTGAAACTTGCTCAAATGGTGGTAGCTATCTCTAAGAAGAGATGTGGCTGCTACACGCATCCGTCTAAGTAGAATGGATTACAATGAGGCTCCAGAGGCCCTTTTCATATTACTCATGAATAACAAAACCATAAACATCCAAAAACCTAACCCTAGAAGGTGAAACGCCAAAAGTCATGTGGGCCCTATGGGTAAGTTGGTGTAATTTGGTACTTCAAATTCCTAAGGTCATAACTTTTGCATACGACCTTCGTTTTAGGCGCGTGATAGCCCATTGGAAAGGCATTTTAGAGATCTACACATTGCCCCATCAAAATTTGACTGTGTTTACAATCTGACTGTGGCAAGTCAAGAAAAAAATGTTTAGGGCCCTAGAACAGCCCTAGAAGTACAATAATATGTGATGACATGAAAACATACAAAATAAGCCAATTGGATTAGGTGAGAGGCCACCTGTATCCACCTAGAGAATTTGGGAGGCTTCAAACAACCCCAGAAGTGTATAACTCACAATTACAAAGTAGTACAGAAAGACGTGTTGAATAAAAAATGGACACGAAGAGCCAATTGGAATAGGTGGGTGGCTGCCAATATCCACCTAGATCAATCCTCCCCCCTTAGGAAGCAATGGTCTCCATTGTGTTGAGTTCCCCCATCAGCTGAGGGAAATTATGTTGGATTTTTCCCCGGGTGATCCACTTGCCTTGGTGTAGGAGTTGCCCTACCTTGACAACCTGATAAAGTTGGATCTGTTACTGGCGAGTGCCCTTGACCTATGTGTCCACTATTTGATCGATGGATTCTTGTTCCATGCAATCAAGGTTGAGCTCTGTTGGTGTCAGTTGTTCGGCGATCTCAGAGGTGTCCAATAAAGGTGGAAAATATGGTCGAAGGAGGTCCACATTGAATACTAGATGCAGACCAAGGAAGGGTGGAGTGTTGAGCTCAAAAGCATTGCTACCCACAACCTTGGTGATAGTGTAAGGCCCATAACGAAGTGGGCGAAGCTTTCGATGGGGCCTGGTGAGACGCTCCTTCTGCAAATGTAACCATACTTTTTCGCCAACCTGAAACTAGTGTGGTACCTTATGTTTATCATGGCGTTGCTTGTACTTAGCATTGTATTTATGCAAAGTCTCTTGGACCTGTTGGCAGATGTGTTGAATCCTCTCAATGAATATGGTGGCTTTGTCAATCGCAGATTGATCAGGGGAAGAGTATGTCTATGATGTGGAAAGAGGAAGTGCAACATCAATGGGTCCCAAGGGTTGGAATCCCAAACCCACCTGAAATGGGCTATGGCCGGTGGAACTATGGAGATCCTTTTTGTAACTGTGTTGGACATATGGGAGACTCTCATCCCATGTACGAGGATGCTTAGAATTGTACATGCAGAGGATGTGCACAATCATCCGATTGATGACCTCGGTTTGGCCATCGATTTGGGGGTGGAAAGAAGTGGATTTTGTGAGCTTGGTGTCCAACAGAGATCAAAGACTCGACCAAAATGTGTTGAGGAATCTGTTGTCTCAATCAGAGATGATGGTCTTTGGTATCCCAAAGTGAACCCAAACTAGTTCGAAGAATATCTTGGCAGTATCTTCCGCTGTGACATTCTTCTTACATGTTGTGAAGATGGCCATCTTTGAAAATCGATCAACGACCACAAACACAGAGTCATTTCTTTGATTGGTGAATGACAAACCAGACATGTAATCCATGGAGATGGGTTCCCATGGCTTCTCGAGAATAGTTAGAGGGGTGTATATGCCTTTCTTCTTGATGGTCGGCTTGGAAATTGCGCATGCAGTGCAAGATCTGATATACTTGTTGACGTCCTATCAAATTTTTGGCCAATAAAAATGTCTCTAAAGAATGACCACAGTTTTCTCTATGCCAAAATGTCCTACCACCCGAGTGTAGTGGGATTCCAAAATCACGCTCGCTTGTAGGAACACAGAGATGGCCCAGGTGGCATAAGAGTTTGTCCTGGCTGTGAAAATCAGTGACAGTGGCACCTGTACCTAAGATTTTATATGTGGTGGCGAAGTTTGGATCTTGCTGGTAAATCCGGGGCCACTCTGATGTTTCATGTCCACAAAAATGGAGCACAGTGGTAAGTGCAGCCATAGGAGGCTGACTGAGGCAATTAGAAACACGATTGGAGATACCTATATTATACTTGATGTTGAGATGGAACTGCTGTAGGTAGGTGGACAACTTCTGATGGCAGTCATTCTGCAATTTACCCTATGTCTGTATGAACTGTAGAGGCTTTTGATCAGTGTGTATGATCGTCTCTGTCCCTATAATGTAATGTTTCCATTGACGACAGGATTGTACAATGGAATACATTTCCTTGCCATAGGTGGGTTATTTTTGAACAATATCGGAGAGTGTCTCACTATGTTATGCCATCGGATGCCCATACTGAGTGAGAACTGTGCCCACAGCATAGTCAGATGCATCAATCTCAATCTCGAATGGTTGTTGTAGATTGGGCAAGGAGAGTACTGGAGCTGAGAACAAATGATGTTTCAGATCTTCAAAGGTTCGTTGCTTCTCCTTCCCCCACATGAACTTGGCCCTACGACCACCCTTGGTCACATGGCTGAGGGCCCATGCAATATGGGAGAATCCCAACACGAACCGTCAGTAAAAATTGGCGAGTCCCAAGAAGCTCTGAAGCTTGGTCAGTGTGGTCGAGGTTGTCCAAACACGGATGACTTGGATCTTAGCTGGATCAACATGTACCCCATGCTCATAAAAAATGTAGCCCGAGTATTGGACCATGTTCATGCCAAAAGACCATTTTTCCAAGTTGGCATAAATCTTGTGCTGTCGTAGAGTGCTCAAAACCTGTTGAATATGTCGCATGTGCTCCTCCCACGTTCTGTTGAAGATGAGGATGTCATCCAAATATACCACCACAAAGGAGTTGGTGAAGGGTCTCAATACATCATCCATCAACCACATGAACGTGGTTGGTGCATTTGTTAAGCCAAAGGGCATGACTAGTCATTCGTAGAGACCATATTTAGACTTAAAGGTTGTCTTCCAGACATCATTTGGTTTGATGGGAACCTGGTGGTAGCCAGACTTCAGGTCAATCTTGTTGAAGAACTATTCCCCCTTGAGTTGGTCAAGAAGGTCATCAATCTTGGGAATGGGGTAGCGGTTCCTGACAGTGATTTTGTTTAAGGCTCTGTAATCAATGCAGAGTCGCCAAGTCTCATCCTTCTTCTGCACCAGTACAATAGGGCTTTCGCAAGGGGAGGAGCTGGGTCTGATGTGCCCCTTTTGAAGAAGCTCTTGGATCTGTCATCTTATTTCATCATTCTCCATCAGTGAGCATCGATAGGCTGGTCCATTAGGTAGAGGTGCACCAAGGGTCAAATCAATTGGATGCTTGACTTGGTAGTGTGTCGGTACCCCTGTAGGTGAGACAAAGATGTCTATGTATTCTTACATGATCTCATCCACTTGCTTTTGTTGAAAAGAGAGGCATTGTGTAGAGGCCACAGATGTGGTGGTGACCTTCTGCTTACTATGAGCATGGATCACAAAGAAGACGAACTTCTCGGTCTGTGAAATGACCTTACTGCATTGCTTAGCAGAGATTAAAGAAATAACAGTATGCAGTGCCACCTATGGGATCCTATACAATTGTCTACCCAAAGTAATAATAAAATTGTGGGGTATAGACTCATACAAATCATGACGCTTCCACAAATATGGTTGTCCTAAAATAACATCATAAACTTCAAAGGGGATCAATATCACACAATACCTCATCTTTGAAAGGCTTGGTGTCGTAGGGCAGACCACATTGTTGGCTAACACGAATATATCTTCCTTGATGAAGCTAATCGATGGTGTAGGGCTGCAAGTGTGGTGTCATTGGTAGGTTTAGTTGCTTGAAGACCTCTATTGAAATCAGGTTCTTCTGACCACCATTGTCGACAATGAAATGAATCAGAACCCCCTTGACCCACATCTGCGAGTGAAAGAGGCGTTCCCCTTCCTATGGTTCTTCTAGTTTGCTTGGTTGTACTTTGGTGGTAGTGACCATGGCACTTGGTTTAACATTGATAATCCACTTCCCTCCTTCAGGATTGACTCAGAATCATAATTGGCCTCTGAATCAGAAGCCTTCAACTCATCCATGAGGGACTTCTTGGAGCAGCATTCATCAGTGTTTTTCCAAGGAATTTTATGTTACTCGCACCATTTTCCCATGTCCTTCTTCATCTTCTCGTTTCCCTTCTTGTGTTGTGGCTTGGATGAATTGTCTTGAGGGTGACCATCTCGAATCGGTCTCGTGATGTGTGGGTTTGGGTTGCCTTTTCCTTGCTTTGGATGTAAGGTGTTTTCAGATCCAAACTCTCGTTATTTCTTCTTAAAGTTCTACTCAATCTTGACAGCGTATCTATAAGTTGTGACCAATGAGGCGATGTCCAAGAACTCCATTTTTGTTTGAATGTATCTATGCAAACAACCACGGTATTTGAGCACCAGATGACTCTCAAAATATTTGATACCCAATTTGGTGCATAGTGTATGGAAAATATTGGTGAAGTCTGGTACTGTCTGGTCCCTTTCTTGACGTAGGGTGGTCCATCTTGTGTATTGGTCCTCGTAGCTTCCAACAAGGTAGTATTGTTCTTTAATGGGGTCCCGAAAGGAATACCATGTAGGGGCCACCAAAAAAATTGCAGTTTCCTCCACCGTCCTTTTCTCAGAGTAAGTATCCCACCAGTCTTTAACATGGGGAATGGCCTTGAGGAGTGAAAAAGTGATCTTTTCCTGATCGGAAAAATTGTGGACTAAAAAATATCCTTCGAGCAGATTCAACCATTTATCTACAACATCTACATCTATCGGTCCTTCAAATAATGGAATATTAAAATTTACCTGTACCTTGAAGGGGGTTGCATGGCCGCCTGATGAAGATTCTTCTCCCGTGGGAAATCGTCGAAGGATCTGCATGAAGTTGTCCATCATTTCATTCCTTTGTCGCACAAGGGCTTCCTCGAGCAAATTTTTAATAGCATCTCCTACTCCATCATCTTTCTTTTCATCTCCCATGGGTTGTTGTCGAGCTCGGCGCGACCAATCTGGTAATGGCTCGATTGGTTCGAGTCCCAACTTCTTGTACCCAACCCTTGTCAAGGACATGCACGAAGAAAAATAAATGAAGAGAAGATTGCTCTAATACCACTGATCCAGATTTAGGAGCGGAACGAATTGATTAACAGACTAAATACAATAAACTAAGAGATAGGAAGAATAACAAAAATATCCAGTGAACAATATCTTCTATTAAATAATGAAATAGGCTGAAAGTGTAAAACTGCAGAACTGAAACTTGCTCAAATGGTGGTAGCTATCTTTGAGAAGAGATGTGGTTGCAACGTGCATCCGTCTGGGCAGAATGGATTACAATGAGGCTCCAGAGGCCCTTTTAATACTACTCATGAATTCCAAAACCCTATACATACAAAAACCTAACCCTAGAAGGTGAAACGCCAAAATTCGTGTGGGCCCTATGGGTAAGTTGGCGTAATTTGGTACCTAAACTTCCTAGGGTCGTAAATTTTTCATATGACCTTTGTTTTAGGCGCATGATAGCCAGTTGAAAAGGTCTTTCAGAGAACTACACATTCTATTGTTAGACTCTGACTCCGTCTACATTGTGACTGTGGCGAGTCAAGAAAACAACATTTAGGGCCCCAAAATAGCCCTGGAAGTACAACAAGATGTTCTGACATGAAAACATACAAAATAAGCTAGTTGGATTAGGTGAGAGGCCACCCATATCCACCTTAAGAATGTGGGAAGCTTCAGACATCCCCAAAAGTGTAGAGCTCACAATTATAAATTAGTACAGAAAGATGTGTTGGATAACAAATGGACACAAGGAGCCAATTGGAATGGGTGGGTGGCCACCAATATCCACTTGGATCAGCATCTCTCTCCCCACAACACTCTTCATGAAACCATCCCACTCTTTGGTGAATCCCTTTAGGGCTATGTGCACCAACTTCAAGTTTGGAATAATATCCCCTACAACTGCCAACTCATCTGTCACCTGTCTAAGATGGGTGAGATAGGAGGCCACACTCTCTCCCTTGGCCATCCTAGTGTTGTGGATCTTGTCCCTTAGGGCCATATTCTTGTTCTTGATCTTGTTCTTTTTCTTGTTCTCATACAATTTTTCCAGTGCATCCCACATCTCTTTGGTTATCAGCTTCTCATCCAAATGTCGAATCATGAGGTCTCTCACTCCATCCAAGATTATCCTTTATGCACTTTCTTCCTTCACCTCATGGAGATATATGGAAATGGGATGTGATGAAGGCATTGTCACTGTGGTACTCACAAGCTTCAATCATCACCTTCCACTACAGGTAGTTGGAGATTTCCTCCAACCTATCCTCATACCTAAGACTGGAAGTCATCCTTGTCCAACTGAAAAAGACCTTTTATTTCCCTTCTTCTTCCAAGAAAACCCCCCAAAAAATCACTACTATCCAAGTGCCAAACTCTATCCACTAAACTTCAGATCCCAAGCTCTAATCCCATTTTAAAATATAATGTAAATTATTTCAAATTGTTAACAAACTCTGATTTCAACCTCCAATAAACTTCAACCATAATGCAGTAAACTTAACAACATTCTACTATACTTTATGAGCAGAAATACATTGACTAAGTAAACTGTGAAATATAGTAGTGGAAATAATAATGACCAGTAGAAAAAATATCACCACATTTGACACTAGATATTCAGGCAAAGCCCCTACAAAAACACCCAAGGGAAAACCATCCAAGAGAGATATTTTATTAACCTCATAGAGAAATATTCTGATTTTACAACAAGAATAAAAATAGTACTTAGCTCTGAAAATCGTGCCCTTTCAACACCTTGAAAACTATGCCAAAGACTCTAGAAATTCGTGCCAAGTCTCTGCCTCGAAAACTGCACCAATTTTCTGCTAAACTATTGTAGTGTATGCCCTGCACTTCAGAAGTAAATGTCTTGAACAACATGAAAGATTTTTTGTACCAACAGTGTGAAAATGTACAGATTTGTTAAGAACCAAACATCAATATAGCATAGAAAAACCTCATAAAAAGTACTCAACGCCTTGAAAAAGAGATAATTTTAGATAATAAGCCTCTTCGAGGGGGCAACCTCCTTCTACCCCACTTAAATGTTCAACTACAAGATGATTCAAAATGAAAATGTCTCCTTAGTATATATAGGAAACTAGGAGGTATAATTACAACTAATGGCATAAAGCAGACATAAATAAAATAACATTACTAATATCTTATGCCCCAATTAAGGGGTAATGAGCCAATATTAGGTCTTAACATGCCCCTTCCCTTGAGACAAGTGTTGTCCACAATGCTTGAGTAATTCTGGATGCTTCTGTATAAAAGACTCATCTTCCCAAGTGGAATCTTTAGCCGGTAGTTTCCTCCATTTATTGAGATACTCTAAAATGGATCTATTCCTCAGCTGACGAATTCTTGTGTCAGTGACGGCTTCAAAAATAATTATGTCCAAAAATGTCCAGTGAAGATGGGATCTCTGTCACTTACAATAATCTTTGGACTTCCATGTAGCTTTTGAACTGTCTCCATGAATGCGATGGCAACTGTACTAGCTTTGAAGGGATGAGAGAGTGCAGAAAAGTGTGTGTACTTGGTCAGTCTATCAACAATCACCATGATTGCACTCTTTCCTTCAGACTTTGGTAACCCTGTGATGAAATCCATGGAAACCTCCTCCCAGCACTGACTTGGGATGGATAATGGTTGTAAA
>ML811199.1:79184-99254 GCA_009831015.1 Picea engelmannii | reverse complement strand
GAAGTATCCATGTGATTGGGTCCTTGCCATCAAACTTCCTCATATCAATCTTAGGAGCGTGGTTGGTCTTCAAACCAAAGTTGGAGTTTCTCCATTCTTGATTCACCTTCCTTGTGTCCTCATCATGAATTTCATGGGATGCACTTTCACTTTCAAGTGTCTTCTCTATTACGAAATTTTTCAATACTTCCATGATCTCCCCTTTTAAACCCTCCTTCATCTCTTGTAGTTCATCTTTTGTTACTATATTCTTTTGTAAATCATTTATGTCCCTACGCATTTATTTTCCTTCATCAAGAGTCCAAGTAGGATTGTCTGGAGGCTTATTTGGTGTAGAAGTTCCCTTTTTGGGTGGCATGTTGGCCAAGTATCACTTTTGAACCTTGGTTTTGAGGTGGTTCTACTAGACAATATTTCTTTTGTTGTATCTCCTAAGTTTTGGCCCTTTTGGGTATGAAACTTTCTTTTATGTAGTTCTTTGATATTTCTTCTCTGAAATTCCATGGGTCTGATCAAAATTGGATGTCCCAAGTGGAATTTATGGTAACTTCCCCACAACTTGTTGATTTTTGGCCTTTCCAGGAGATGTCACTTGTATAGCGTGTCCTGCACAAAATAATTGATATAAAATTCTGAAACTCGCACCAAAAATACTACAGACTATCCAAGATCCAATGAAACTAGTCCCACTCAATTTCGATACTCTAGGAAGAATTTATGATTGTTTTACCTAGAACATCTTCTTGAGACTAGTCAATAGGACTAGTCAGATACCCTATCTTACACAAGGTGTATCTACAAATTTAAGATGACACAGAAGCTGAAATTTTTACCACAATACCTTACTAATTTCTGTAAATAGCCTCTGGAGTTTAGGGTATGAAACATTACTAAAACGTTTATAGCAAAAATTCTGCAATGACTCAGTTCAGGATGATTCTAGAACCCTATCTTGTACAGGCTGTATCACCGAAATTATAAGGCCTCAGGAGATGAATTTTGAACCCAACGTACCTTGATCCGTCTACTAAACATCCTCCAAGTCATTCCTTCTAAAACATTGTAGAAAAAAAATTATATTGAAAATACCAAGGTGTCTCATATGTAGTAGCGAAACCCCAAGACCTTGAGCTCTGATACCATATGTTAAGAACCAAATATCAATATAGCATAGAAAAACCTTAGAAAAAGTACTCAATGCCTTGAAAAAGAGATAATTTTAGATAATAAGCCTCTTCAAGGGGGCAACCTCTTTCTACCCCACTTAAATGTTCAACTACAAGATGATTCAAAATGAAAATGTCTCCTTAGGATATATAGGACACTAGGAGGTATAATTACAACTAATGGCCTAAAGCCGACATAAATAAAATAACATTACTAATATAATATGCCCTGATTAAGGGGTAATGAGCCAATATTAGGGCTTAGCAAGATTCTAACCCAACAAATGCCTTGAAATCAATGCCCTTATCTCCTACCTCGATTTTTGTGCATACAACAACTGTACGACCCAACAAATTTGTATAGTACGACCCTCTATAAAGTCACTTTCACTTTACCCAATAAATAATAAAAGACCCTAACTACACTTTATAAAATCACTTTATAAATTCACTTAAGAGAGACATTTGCTCATCACTTCTGCATGTTAGGCATGACCGATGCAGAAGTACCTTCGAGCTACAAAAACTAACACATTGATGGTGGACATTGGAAATAAACTTCTAGATAATATTTTCTAAAAAAACTTTTAATGATTCTTTAGTGGAATATGCATCATTTTTTTGAAATGCCTTCCACTTCAATGTTGCTTAAGTGACATTCCAAATATTACTTTAGTCTAGCCTATGTACACTGTCAATGGAACATGTTGATGTGGATTCTAATGATTCTTTCTTGTTGAAGTGGATTCTTAGATAACGTTAACATTGGGAATGAGATATTTTGGTTATTGCAACTAGAATTCCAAGAAGGATCTTTGTGTTGTTGTGACAGATATGTTGTCATAATTTCAATGTATAAACATCACTAAAGAGACATATAAATGATGAATTTGTAACTATAATATGTCACTTTTCCAAAAAACAAAAGTTTTATGCATCACAAAAATGTTGCTTTTAGACTTTAAATGTAGTTATGAGTATGCTATGTACTTTATCATGCTTGCCTTTTGTGTTAATTCTTCTAATTTATTGATCACTCACCCATTTGTTGTATTTTACTGAAGACTTGGTCAACTTTGATCACTCTTTAATTTGGGTGACAATTTTATTTCTCTTTTAAAAATTTCAAGGATGACAATTGTGTGTCGTGACTTTTCCTTTCTTGCAAGAGAAGACTTGGTCAACTTTGATCACTCTTCAACTTGGGTGACAATTTTGTTTCTCTTTTAAAATTTTCAAGGATGACAAGTGTGTTCCATGACTTTTCCTTTCTTGCAAGAGAACGTGACATTTGATGAGACTTAGTGCAATGAAAACATGTGAAACTACGTTATATTTGTTCTTTTCTATTTTGCACTTTATCTTTATCTCTTTTTGGGTGACTTAGTCTAAATTGATCACTTACCCACTTTATTGTATTTTATTGGAGGCTTGGTCAACTTTGATGGTTCTCCCCACAATTTTGTATATATAGCAATACAACTTTGGTGAGGCTTAGTGTAATGAACCTGTGCAAACATGTATCATATTTGAAATTTTATATTTTGTACTTAAGTACACTTTGTACGTTATCCTTCTTGCATTTTGGGTTACTTCCTCAAAATTGATCACTCACCCACTTATTGTATTTTATCGAAGACTTGGTCGACTTTGATCACTTTTCAACTTGGGTGACAATGTTGATGTCTCTTTTAAAAAAATTCAAGGGAGATAATTACATTGTCTTGGCCATGTTGGCCATGACTTTTCCTTTCTTAAAAGAGAACATGACACTTGATGAGATTTTGTGTCGTGAGCATGTGTTATATTTGTACTTCTTTTATTTTTTACTTTAGTACACTTTGTACTTTATCCTTATCACTTTTTGACTCACTTAATCTAAATTGATCCTCACTCACTTTATTGTATTTTACTGGACGCTTAGTCAACTTTTATCATTCTCCCCACAATTTTGTATATATGTCAATACAACTTTGGTGAGACTTGTGTGAACATGTATTATATTTGTACTTGCGTATTTTGTAGTTTAGTACACTTTGTATTTATCCTTCTCACTTTTTGGGTTACTTCGTTTAAATTAATCACTCACCCACTTATTGTATTTTATTAGATGCTTGGTCCAATTAGATGACTCTTCAACATGGATGACAATGTTGGTGTCTCTTTTTAAAAATTCCAAGGATGATAAGTGTGTTGTCTTGGCTATGACTTTTCCTTTCTTACAAGATAACATGTCATTCAACGAGACTTAGTGTAGTGAACATGTATTATATTTGCACTATTCTCTTTTGTACTTTATCCTTGTCTCTTTTTGGGTGATGTAGTCTAAATTGATCACTCACCCACTTTATTGTGTTTTGTTTGAGGCTTGGTCAATTTTGATAATTCTTCCCACAATTATGTAAAAATAACAATACAAATGAGTTCATATCCTTTGTACAATCCCAACACTCTCCTCTCTACTTTCATAGTTACTCTCCTACTTTTTTGTTTGTTGAGTGTCTTCTTACATTTTTAGGAATTTTCTTATATTAATTGGTATCAAATCCTAGTGATCACAACCTCTAGATTTAGTCACCTCTAGGGTTCCATATTGTAGGAGAAAATTGATTGGCGTTGTGGGTATGAGAGGGTAGGGAAACATTGTTTTTCTCCGACATGTTTTCAACAACAAAAGGGTCTGGTATGGGATCAAGAGCGAGGTATGGTTGCCAGTAACACATAAAGTCGAGATTGATCAGATACAACTTCCAGGGAATGATATAACCATACAATTTGCAAGGGATGATCATGACAAGCCAACCATACAACTTTGAAATGATTATCATCACAATCTGGCTAAGGTAAGCACGAAAAGCCTTAGAACCCACATTCCAAACTGACTAAGGTAAGCACAGTTGAAAATTTCCATTAATCGGGCATCGGTCCCACTAGACCACTGGTAATTGTTTTGTGCAAAGAACTTCACTGGGCCACCTCGACCCCAATTACCACGATCTACACTAGGTTTCCACTCTATTTGTAGGTCGGGTCACCAATCTGGATCTACCATCAGTTTCCAATGTATTCACTAGTCAGACCATTATTCCCTCATCCTCAACCGACCCATCAGGGAAAAAAAAATTATTGATTAATGAAAGGTTTAGAGGACAGATCCATTGCCGCTACAAGAAATATGTATTCATACTCCTTTTCCTATCTTTTCCTTTGCAAATAAAATGACTTCCATAAACTTTTCTCATTGATATTGATGTTGAAGACGATGTTTATGTTGTGTTGGAGGGTTTCATTATATTGTTGTTGGTTTGACTTTGAAGTGTGATAAGACAATGCATCCCTTCAATAAATAATTGTTGTGTTTTGTGTGAGAAAGGAGGGAGGAGTGCATTATGTTTGTACATAAAAAGAGAAGAGCTTTAATTAAATTAATGACAACTCAATAAAGAAATATGTAATGTTGGTTAAGTTCTGTAAGTAGCTATATTACATTCTTTTGTATCTTGAATTCTCTACTCATCTCATGATTTGCACCATTGAACTTAGAGGGTCATCACTTGAATTTTACTTTTTCATTGGATCAACATGAGTAGCCATTGAACGTATTGTTTGTTGATGTTCCTAGGAACTTCCTTACTTGTAAAACTGAAGGTTAATAATACACTTGTTGTTAGAGCACAACCTTGCATATTGCATATTTATTGAGTTGAGTTTTGCACCAATGGAGAGGAGTTTATAAATCCTCCTTGACCATAGATTTAGAGTATTGGGTGAACACTTAACAACAAAGTTTTGTTTTTTGGGGGGGTGGCATAAACCCTTTCTTTATAGATATCATCTATATTTGTTAGAAATTAATTGGCATTTGGAAACATTGATTTGTGTGCTTACACTTAACAATCTATAGATATGTCATTTGGTTGTTGTGTAATCAAGCCCAAGAGCATTAGGCTACATTGAGGATACAAATCTTTGTACAAGTCTGAGAACATAGGTGTTGAGGAAAAGATATGAATTATCTTACTCCATCATTTTCGAATCTTGTCTGGCTAAGACAAGATAGTCGGGAGTATCACCCTATGTTTTATAGCCTCAAAAAAGTATTTCCCAATCCACAAGTATTAATTACAAGGGCTTAGGTTGAATTTTTAAATGAAAAGATTACTGCAAAATATGAAATTTTTATAAAATTTTCTGAAAATACACAGATTACAAAAATTAAATGTGGAGATCAAAAGCAAAAGTAACCAAGTAACAGATTAACACAAATGAGACAGAATAACAATCACTTTATTTCATTCCAAGAAATCAAAGTATCCTTCTCTTTACAAAATCCTTGTGAGGGCATGGACCAAAGTCAAATTTAGATATCCCCGATGAAAACCATACAAAAGGAATCTGATAAGAAGTAAAAATTGAACTTTAAAGTCTAGATCAGCTTGCCATAGACTGTTGCCAATTTGACTCTGCACAATATCCTTTATCAGTTATGAAACTCAATACATAAACAGAAAAGTATACACAGACTATCAAACATAGATCAACACCTCCGAAAAAATCATCTGAATGATATGGTTCAACTTTGAACCTTGTTGTCTACAATAGGACCCTGCTGTCAAAAAGAGAATTAGGCCTTTAATGAACTAAAGAATGAATGAAAACTGAACTATCTCATGGAAACACAAGAGCAAACCTTAGTATTTCTTTCTCCTTCTATTCTCCACTTTTTTCTTCCTTCTCAATTGGCTTTTATGCATTCCAAATCAGTTGAAGTAGTTCAACTACCTCATTTAGTTAAGTTAATTAAAATTAACTAATTTTAGTTTTGGGGAAGTAATAATAATAATAATAATAATAATAATTAAGGGTTTATATTAAATAATAACTAAGTAGGTGGGACCCCTTGTGACTCCCTTTTATTTCTTTACAAAATAAACACAATTAGATAACCATTTAAACACATGCCTCCTTGTAGCTCCCATAAATATTTCCAAAAATTGAATGTTAAATATCATAAATAATTCAAATCATATTCAAAACATGTAATAATCACATTATCCCAAAAAATGTCTTGTTGTCTAAAACTTTCTGCAATCTATTGTCTTCAACAAATCAACCATAAACACATAAATTAAAATCCATATTTTCCACTTTGAGAGGAAATTCTTCTTTTGTCACTGTTGTCGCCTTTGGGCTTCCCAGAATTAACCTTAGGTTGATTCGAACCTTGAGGCTTAATTTCACTAATAACATGGGAGAAATCGTCATTCAGGTGCATACAGGAGGACACTGATTTTGATGAGTCATTTGAAGGAGATGAGGGGGAAGCAGTAGCTTTACCTTTGTCTTGCACATGGGGGCCTCAGTTTTAAGCCGTTTGCTAGCATGAGAGGACTGAACATGTGAGTGTACATGGGAAATTTGAGCATTTGGATTTACAGGTGGAGGAGGAGGAGGAGGAGGTAATGACAAGTTGGGCCAACCACAATGGTGGGAGACTGTCGGATGAATAATCTCCTGCCATCCATCATTTTCGGGAACTTTTGGTTGCATAGATACATGGGGAGGCACAGGAATACCAGGGATATTTTGAGGCTGGAAGGGAGGCCTCTCTAGTCTAGGTTGAACTATCCCTTGCCCAATCCAATTCAAGAACCAAGCTTGAAAAAGCTGGTTCAACTACTGATGATCGACATCAAAATGAATTGAGAATCTGGGCCTTCTAGGCCCTTTGTTCCAATTACCTCTTCCCCTATTGTTTCTGCCATGACTACCTCTTCCGAAGAAACTCATCCTGTATGAAGTAATTCATTAGAAACTAGCCCTTAACAGACCATACATGAAATTCTTTATATATGAAACAAATTTTGTCTCAGAAATTGACATAAGACCCATGCAATTCAATCCATAATAAATTATTTAATAATTGTCAAATGAGTAGGGGGTGAAACAGGGTTCATGGGATATCTAGGGGGATTGTAATGAGAAAAAAAGTGGTAGCATAACAGGGAGTAAGAACACGAGTACTACTCAACAATTCATTAAATAACTGATTGTGCAATCAATACCAAAATATATCAGCTGCCACCTATTTATGTGTCACATCTTTACCACTACCATACATAGTGTTTAATTTATTTTATAGAATAGGGAGTGTAAAAACTAAATTGGTATGATGAGGGGGTTATAATGAGTGAAAAAGTTATAGTATGAGAGGGAATAATACATATATTGTTCATAAAAAAAATTAAAATCAACCAACAACCATAACTATGTTCATATGACAATCCAATAAGCATCCACTTTTAAAACCAAAATCATTTAATTGTCCTTTAATTGCAAACAGAATGCTTACTGACTTCAAAATAAAAAACAATTCAATTGCCTAGAATTCTTCAATTATATCAACCCTTGCATCTTATACAATAACTATGCAACATCATATTAATATCATTGCCAATTTCATAATAACATCATAACCATTTGAGCCACATTCCTTAATAATCCAATGCTAAATTTTTTCCCTTCTAAAACAAAATGTAATATGCACTATGATTCCAAACATCCACATCCCATATTCATTTCTTAAAATTGAATCATAATAGACCCAGTATTCACCACCAACAGTCGAATTTCCATCATTGTTTGACATAATCCACTGTCATCAAAACTCATAATCGGGCCCTGATTCAATCACACACAGGTCTTCACCAATATAATTGACACCAATCCTGATTCGACAATAGCATTTAACCAAAAAACATGTAACTATGAGCCTGAGATCCATGTACAGTAAACATGTACAGTATTCCTTCAAAAGAAAATTCCCAACAAAAGATAAAGTCAAAATAGTGCTTGAGGAGAACATAACCACATTACACACATGTGTCTTTTAAACTTTGATGTGACCATGATTGTGCTAGGGTTTAACACAACAATGGAGGGAATAATAATAAATCGACCAAATGGAAAGTCCTCGGGGATGCAGATAACCCACGGCCCCTTTCTTTTTCAAACAAACTTATCACAAAGAGGTAAAAACAAAGGCTCAATCAAGAGATGATATTCGAAGCCAGTGATATCTCGTGCTTCTTTTAAAATCTTATTGCAGAGAGGTAACGAGAAATGGCTCATTCAAGGGAGATTATTTGAAACACAGAGGGCCCGTGGCATTTGTTTTAGAACAAGTTGTCACAGGGAAGTAATCAAGGAGTAGTCTTTTGCAGAATAGAGAGCATGTGCCCTTTCTTTTTCTCTTAAAAGAAGTCATCACAGAAAATCAACCATAGGTAATCAAGAATAGTTTTGGAAGAACAAAGATCATGTGCTCTTTTAAAATCACCACAGTCGTTTCACTTATAACCTAAAAAATTAACAGTGAGGGAAATCAAACATAATAGTTAGACACCTCCAATGGATAATGAGAGGGGGGAATTCTTAAAAACATTATGTAAACAATGCCCGAGCACAACCCGTGGCCACCCAACACATATACAAGCTTCCGTTCAACATTCTGGGTGATAGAAAGATTTGATTTTGCAACAGTTTTGGCAATAGTGACAATAAATTAAATTCCATAACAAACGATAGCTTGAGTCTCACCCAAACAAAGAAATAACAGTGCAACTATCAACAGTTTCATTGCAATCTGGAGGAACGAATCATAATAACAACCGAGACGAAAAGGAGTGACAACAACTAATACTCAGACTGGTGGTAAAAATCCGCTCAATAAAAACTCAGAGCTTGTTACACCATTGTCATAATTTTCCACAGAGAACCAGAATAAAACCCCAAGTTGACCAACATGTTTTAAACCAATAACCAATGCACATGCTTCACAAAGCAATAAAATCCATTCCTTTATGTAAAACGCCAACATTCCAGAGTATTCACGGAGAAAACCATAAGCAAAACATTGATACACAGTCAAAACTCAAGAAAAACACAGACCTCATGCAATCCTTAGCCAAAAAATCAATTCATAATACAGAGGGACCATCATCAATGGAAAGTAAAGGAGCCATACTTGGAAAATTGCTTTGAGGGAAGAGTTGGACTATGTTTTTCCTTTCAAAACCTGAAATCGCAAAGCTTCCACAACCACCAGAGCCAAAAAAAAAAGAAGCAAATGCAATTATGGCTAGGGTGATGGGGTCGAGGTTTGTTTGAGTGGCGTGCAGTAAATGCACGTTGCTTCCTTCCCTATCTCTATTCAATTCAACGTACGAGACATACCATACCATAACATCAACCATTAATTCAAACACATATCCATTGTTATATTCAATGCTATATCCATTTCATAGTGTGCCACCCGAATCATATCAAAACTTTAACAATAACCATATGTTTAACATTACCATATATGTTTCACATATAATCTTTTACCCAAAGCGCATAGTCTAGCAACTAGGTCCATCGCCTTCCTTTGTTTAATCACATATAACCTTAAGACTTGTCCATAGTTTTTTCTTCTTTTTGTTTTAAGTTTCGATATCATCCTTTAACCAAAGCACATAAAATCATGTATAAGTTCATTATCAATCAATGTTTAATGTATAAACATAACACTTGTAATAATAACCCTTTTATCCATAGTGTTGTGATAAGTTGCAAGTGACCATCAAAACCATTTAGCATTGCCACATTCAACCAACCATCCTATGTTGCCACAATGAATAAAACCATGACTTGCATCATCAACTGTAGAAGACAGTGTAGGCATAATTATAACAACAAACCAAAATACGAGTGCAACACATCCATCATAGCGCCACTATTCTACAAGGGGTCCCGCCTACTAGTTAATTATTATTATTATAAATAAATAATAGAGCTTAACAAACATTTTCAAGCAGTATTCATCATTGCGGTTTTAAGTGTCAACTAACCGGCGACACCACAGGGAAATATGTTTCCAACAGATTAAGAACTTAGATTGTCTAGTTTTGCAGACCAGGTGAACATTAGATCAAGGAAATAGACATCAGAATTATTATGCAATAGGGGGAAGTGAGTGGTTTAACTGAAAAAATGATTTGGGATTTTGGGAATAACTCATGGAAAGTGTTAAGTATGAGGGGGTTTATCCCTGTATGCATAATAATTCAATTAATCATAGTGAAAGTATTCCCGACTTCAAGGAGAAATTTTTTATGGTGTGCTCTTTTGAATCTAGGAGCACAGGGAAGAAAAGGAAAGAAGAAATAGGGATAAAACCAACTATCTAATCTAACAACAATTGGAGCAGATAGCAATTTCAATGATGTCTTCAAGGGGAAACACCATGACAATTGTGTAACCTGATTTTTATTGATTAACAATACTTGCAGAATAGCGTCATTGTGGAAAAACCTGATCCAACAATTTATTTGTGACAAGAAAAGAAGTAAATAAAGAAATAAAACCAAAGTAAAATCAAAATAAACAAAACTATAATACAGAAAAAAAAAATCCCATACAACATTTAAATTTTCAAGTTGGTTCCACATAGTGTTTTAAGTGGGAACTGTTGGTGCTATACAAAAACAATCGCTCTTCCAAGTCCTTTAGAATATAGGAATTTGCGCTTAGGAAAAAATCGATCTTAAAAGGACCCAACCATAATTTTTGGAACTTTGAATGCCTTCCGCTATCAACATGAGTTGAATCCCACAGCAATACCTTTTCATTAACCTTGAATTTGACAGCTTTGGCACTTTTATTGAAATATATTTTAACAGTTTGTTATCTTTTATTTATGTTATCCAAGGCAAACGTCCTTTGCTCCTATAAAGCCAAGAGTGTATTCATTCTTTGAGAGATATTGGAAGAATTAAATTCTTCAACCTGTAGCATTAACCTTAGAGAAGAAAGTTCCAGCTTGGTAGGCATAATGGCTTATTGACCATAAACAAGATGGAAAGGAGTGCAACCAGTGCTCACCTTGGTGGTAGTGTGATCTGCCCAAAGGGAGTAAGTGAGGAGAGTGTGCCATTGACGAGGCTCATCTTCAATGAGCCTCTTGATAATTCTAACTAGATTCTTGTTATTAGACTCAGCTTGCCCATTTCCTTCGGGATAATAAGACGATGAGGTAAAATGTTTAACCCCCGGTTTAGCTAGAAACTGAGTCAGCTTAGCAGAAAAAAAAGTGGGACCGTTGTCTGTAATAATTTCCAAAGGAAGACCAAATCTGGAAAAAATATTAGTCTTAAGGAAAGAAATCACCTGCTCATCCTGCGAATGCTTAAGTGGGATAGCTTCAGTCCATTTCATAAAATAGTTTGTGGATGTCAAGATAAAAACTTGCCCTGTTGAGGATGGAGGATTAATAGGACCAATAAAGTCCAGACCCCATTTTGAAAAAATAATGTCATGGAGGATAGGTTGTAAAGGCATGGTAGAAATTCGTTCTTTCCCAGTGAACTTCTGGCCCTTGTCACAAGATCTTGAAAAATTATAAGAATTACAAAAGAGTTAAGGCCAATAGTACCCTTTTCTGATAATTTTAAAAGCATTAGTTTTAGCATAAAAGTGACCTCCTACATGAATAACAGAATTTGAAGATCCATGAGTCTCTTGTAACAATTTATGTGCTTCCTCATTATTCACAAATGAAGTAACATACTATTGGTAGATATCCTCAACAAGAAGTCTCCTAAAATGACATATCTGGAAGATTCAAGACAAAACCTTCTCCTTTGATGGGTATCTAATTTATCTGGACATCTTTGATTTTGCAAGTAATCCACCAGATCCTTGTACCAGGGATGTTCAACTACATGAAGGATTTGACTATCAATATAAAATAGTGCTGACAAAGAACTATCTTTTCATCAATTTCTTCACTTGCTTCTGCATGCTGAGATAAGTGAAGGGCTAAGTCACATCCTTTAATGGTTTTAGAAGTCATGATATTTAAATCATGCTCCTGGATATTGGCAAGCCAATGTGCAAGCTTCCCTGAAAGATAAGTTTGTGAGAGCAAAAAATTGATAGCAGGTAAAGGGACTTTTACTAGCATGTACTTACATAAGATAAAGTGACGAAATTTTTCAACAACTTTAACAGGAGCGAAAGAATGCTTTTCAATATAAGAATATTTAAATTCATCATCTGACAAGCTTTGAATCGTGTAAGCTATTGGTTTCTCATTAACTTGGTCATCACATTGCATGAGGATAGAAAAAAATACTTCCTTTGTGGCATTAGTATATACAATAAATTCTTTCTCAAAATCCAGGTTCACCAAAACTGATGTGGAACTGATTGCCTTCTTGATCCTTACGAAAGAATTTTCGACGTCATCATTCCAAGAAATGGAGCGATCTTGCTCGAGAATATTGTGAATTGGTTTGACCATTACAACAAAATCAGGAACAAGCCTACGGACAAAGTTGATAATACCCATAAAGGCTTGAACCTCCTTTTTGGAAGTAGGAGCAAGAAGATTTAGGATAGCAACAATCCTTTCGGGATCAATGCTTATTCTTGAATCAGAGACAATATGTCTAAGGATCTTTCCCTTGGTAACGTCGAAGATAGACTTAAAAGGATTTAAAGAAATGTCAAATTTCCTGCATCACATGAGAACCTTCCTAAGATGACCAAAATGATCTGATCAGTTTTTTGAATACACAGTTAAGTCATCAAGATAAATCTGATTAATTTTGTTGATCAAATCGCCAAAAGATATTTGCATATCTCTTTGAAAAGTGGCACCTGCATTAGATAATCCAAAAGGAATATGTTCATAAGCGAAATTACCCCAACGTGTAATAAAAGTGGTTTTATATTTATCTGTCCTTTTTACCTTAATCTGATTGTAACCAGGAGAATCGTCAAGTAAGAACATCATTTGTGACCCTGCAACTTGTTGCAAAATCATTTCCATATTACAAAGAGTAAAATGGTCTTTTATGTTATCCCTATTCAATGTGCAAAAAATCAACACATAATCTGATCTAACCAGTCATTTTTTGAACAGGAATCAAATTGGAAACCCACTCAGAATACTTAACAGGGAAAATTATCTCAGCTTTCAAGAGTTTTTCCAACTCCTTTCAAACAGTTGCTTCCAGTGCAGGGTTAATGGGTCTCTGTTTTTCCCTAGCTAGTTTTGTGCCCTCCTTGATAGGAATGGAATGTTGTATAAGATCAGGATCAAAACCATGAAGATCCTCATAAGACCAAAGCAAAAACATATTGAAATTCATGAATTACTTAGTGAACTTCAATTTTTCTTCATCAGAACATTTGGCACCTATCTTAACATTCTTTGGGAAATTGGGTGTCCCAATGTTCAAGGAAATGGTTTCACCCACTTTCCTTTTTGACTCCTCTTCTTTATGTTTTTGTTTGTTGCCTACATCACTCAATGAAAATAAACTTTCTAGAGGATTCAAGCTCTTCAGAATTTTGTTATCTTCCATTGATATCAATGATTTGGATCCACTTTGAATTTTGAGATCAATGATTTCCGTTATTGAGTCATTGTGCTTCTATAGAAGGTTTTAAAATTGGTTTGTTGGATAATTTAAGATGTTGCGAATTTTTTCTCTTTCCTAGAGAGTCGTACGCATCTCTTTCTAAGCATTGTTTGTATGTTGAATTTTTTTATTGTCCCCTGAGTTGTAATTCATTTGGTTGGGCATTTATCTCTTCCCATAGGTTGTACACCTTCCTCCTAGGTTGTATTCATCTGGTTGAGAATTTTTCTCTTCCCACAAGCTATATGCCTTCCCACTAGGTCGTAATTGTAATTCATCTAGTTGGGTGTTTTTGGCCTTACCCACAGATTGTACAACCATTTATTTTTTGACTAGAGGATCATACGGGGCTATACAACCATGTTCTCATCTTCAACAAAACTCCAAATAGGACATACCATACACAACCTGGTGGATGTCCTCTCTCTCCTTGTCATGATTTTGAATGGTGGTTGGCTCCAATTTCAAGTTGATTTGGCATCTTGTGGTTTCATTTCTCCATGCTCTTATAAAGTCACCTTCCAATTCATCCTCGACAATGTTGTAGCCAATTTGATTGGGAAATCGTGTGCAAAATGAAATTGTTTTTATCTTATTCTATCTTGTTAATCGTTGAAATTTCTCCAATTAAATAATTGATGAATTAAATTCATAAGAATCCAAAAGTTGGGATAAAATTTTTGGTGTAAGAAACATTGGGATGGGCTACTAGAAATATGTATTCTTACTCCCTTTCCTATCTATGCCTTTGCAAATAAAATGACTTCCATAAGCTTTGCTCATTGATATTGACATTGAAGACAATGTTTCTATGCTAAAGAGTATTATTATATTGCTATTGTTTTGACTTTGAAGTTTAATAAAGCAACACATACCCTCAATAAACAATTGTTTATTTAATTGTTGTATTTGTTGTGAGAAAGGAGGGAGGAGTGCATTGTGTTTGTGCATAAGAGAGAATAACTTTAATTAAATTAATGACAACCCAATGAAGGAATGTAAATTTTGTTTTAGTTTTGCAAGTAGCTACATCGCATTCTCATGTATCTTGAATGCTCTACTCATCTTAGTGCTTTCACCATTGAACTTGGAGGGTCGTCAGTTCAATTTTACTTTGTTGTTGGATTGACATGAGTGCCATAAAACATACTTTTTGTTGATGTTGCTAAGAACTTCCTCAGTTGTAAAAGTGAAGGTTAATAATACACTCGTTGCTAGAGTGCACGCTTACAAAGTGTATAATTTTCAAGTTGAGTCCTGCACATATGCACATATGGAGAGAAATTTATAAATTCTCTTTGACCACAGATTTAGAGTGTTGGATGAAAAATTAACAACAATGGTTTTGTTTTTGGGGTGGGGGGGGTTGGGTTGGTGGCATAAATCCTTTCATTCTAGATAACATCTATCTTTGTCAAAAATCAATAGGAATTTGAAAACATTGATTTGTTGTGCTTGCACTTAACAATCCATATGTATGCCAACTAGTTGGTGTGTGCAATTTTCACCAAGCACAAGAACATTGTCAGGAAATGAAAGAGACTTCCACACTAATCCTAGTAGAAGAGAAGAAGAATTTAATCAAGAACGACACAAGAAATCACACAGCACAATGAGATTTTACCCTGGAAACCCTTAACTGGGAAAACCAACATTCATTTGAGCGTTTTTCTCTCTTGTTGTATTATTCAATCAGAATAAAAGGTTACATGTCTAACCTTGGTCGACACCTAAGACACAATTGACATCATCCCCTCTTGTGTAGGAAAGAACAACCCTGTAGCCAATTCGGCTTACATATGCATGACCAACAACCTACACTTACACATGCATTAACCTGCAAAAGTGCATTCTACAATTTCCTTGCACATCAGACTTTACGACCTTACAATGCGCCTCTTTATAAGCTTTACAACAAGAAAAAAACTAAATATTGGTGCCCAAAAATTGTTACAGATCCATGCGTATCATTGGCTACAATTCTTGCAAATCCCTGGATTATGTTACGATCGACTCCAAGTCAGGATTACCAGCCGACCTTCATTCGGTCTCTAGTCGGTTGTCTCATGCCCGCACTTCGACCTCTTGTCAGTTTACTTGCCATTGATATCTTCGAATTCGACTTTACCCGGTCGATTCCCTCAATCGTCGAATTGTTGTCGATCCACCTCGACTTCAACCTGCTGTCGATCCACCTCGAACTTCGACCGTCAGTCGATTCACCTCGACTAGAATTTCACTGCAAATAATATAACAACCCAACATTCTCCCACTTGTTGTCTTCTTTTCTGAAATAAGAGATTCCTGAACTTTCGTTCATAGACCCAAGGCAGCAATGCCCATTTCCTCTATGAACTAAGAGAACTTCATATCACTCATAGACTTGTTCATCAAGTTTGTTATGTTTTCCAACATGTCTACTTTCTCTAGCAACACCTTGTTACTTTACACCATGTCTCTTACGAAATGGTATTGTACATCAATGTTCTTAGTATTTGAATGATAAGCAAGGTTCTTTGCTAGAAATATTGAACTTTGACTGTCGCAAATTACCTTCATATCTCTCTACTCAAACCCAATTCCTGAACACAACCTTTGAAGCCATATCGCTTATTTGCTTCCATGAGTGCTCGCCATGTATTCAGCTTCTATTGTCGACAAGGCTAAAACCTCCTATTGCTTACTCATCCAACTTATTTCTCCACCAAACATCTTTAATACATATCCATTGGTCGACCTCCATTGAAATATATCTCCAGCCCATTCGGTGTCGACAAAGCCATGTACATATAATTTACCACTGTCACCTCCAGATTTTCCTTGGTAGCATATAGCATAGTCCTCGTTCCACACAAACACCTGAATACTCTCTTGACAATTGTTTATTTCTCCTTTCTAGGTGTCGACATGTGCCTTCTCAACACTCCCATTGCATGGGAAATGTCTGGTCAAGTGCAGACCATCGCATACATTAGACTACCAACTCCACTTACATAGGGAAAACATGTCATGTCCTTTATTTCTTCATGTGTCTTTGGACACTGTTTAGCAGTAATCCTTGCTCCCAAAGGAATTGGAACCTTCACCAATTTGCAATCGTGCATGTTGAATCGTTTCATAATTGTTTCAATATACTTCATCCGATTCAACCAAATATTTCTAGCAGCTCGATCTCTCTTAATATCCATTCCCAGAATGAAGTTAGTTGCACTGAGATCCTTGATGTCGAACTTGTAGGATAGATTCTTATTCACCTCCTTTATTGAGTCCATGTTGTTTCCAATCAACAACATGTCATCGACATACAAAGCTACATATATGAAACTCCCACCTTCTTCCTTGGAATATATGCAGTGATCAACTTTGCTTCTCACAAATCCCAAACTAAGGATGTATGTGTCAAACTTCTGGTACCACATCCTTGGAGATTTCATCAGACCATAAAGGGATATTTTGATTTTGCACACCAACTCTTTCTTTCCCTTTACTACAAATTCTTCAGGTTGTTTCATGTATATCTCTTCTTCCAGGTCCCCATGTAGGAACATTTTTTTTATATCCATCGGTTCTATCTCTAGATCGAATGTTGTAGACAAATACATTAGTACTCTAATGGAAGATAGTTTTGCAAAAGGGGAAAAAATCTCACCGAAGTCGACTCCCTCTACTTGGGAATATCCTTTCTCTACCAGTCGAGCTTTGAACTTCTCGACTTGTTCTGTGACATTCATCTTCTTCTTGAACACACACTTTCTACCGACAGGATTTCTTCCACTAGGTAACTTGACTAAATCCCATGTCTCATTCTTGTATAAGGATTCCATCTCTTCGACCATGGCATCCTTCCAGAGTTTACCCTCTGTTGATTCGACTTCCTCATCGATCAACTTGGGCTCATCATTAATGGAAGTTAACACGAATGTGGAACAAAAGTTAGGTGTTCTATACATTTCGATTGGTTTTCTTGCTCTTTCTGTCCTTCTTATCAATGAAGTCAATTTTTCCACCTCTTCCTCAAATTCAATCGACTCATTTGAATCATCTTATTCATTCCTCAATTCAAACTGCATCGTATCAGGATTATTCTCAATCTGAAAAACATCCTTAGGATCGAACTTAGCTTCGACTTCTTTGAAGACCACATCTCAATGATCCCAGAACTTATATCGTTTCATCCCTTCTTTGTATCCGATGAAAATGCATGTGTCTACCTTCTTGTCCAACTTGATATTGTTTTCCTTGGGAACATGCAGAAATGCATCACAACCAAATACTTTGAGATGTGCCACTAAAGGCTTCTTACCAGACCATACCTCATTTGGACTCATGTCGACTAGCTCCAACAAAGGAGACATATTCACTAGATATCTTGCAGTCTCAATTGCCTCCAACCAAAATTCTTGTGCGATCCCAACACCACTGAGCATGCTCCTTGACTTATCCATCAACGTTATGTTCATTCTCTCAGGAAATCCATTTTTTTGTGGGGTATATGGTGTGGTATTTTGGCGTGTTATGCCACACTTCTTACATAACTGATCAAATGCCTTTCCACATAATTCACCACCATTTTTAGTTCTCAACACTTTAATCCTCTTCTTTGTTTGGTTTTCCACAAGAGCTTTAAACTCCTTAAATCTCTCGAAAACCTCTGATTTATTCCTCGGGAAATATATCCATGTCTTCCTGGAAAAATCATCTATGAAGGAGACATAATACAGGGATCCACCAAGTGAAGGCATTATAACCGGACCAAACACATCACTATGTGCCAGTTCTAGAATCCCATTTTCCCTTGTCGTTCCATATGGAAACCTCACCCGAATTTGTTTCCCATATATGTAATGTTCACAAAAATCGAATTCTAAACCACATTCAAGAAAACCTTCGACCATACCTTTGCTTTTCATAGCTTGAAGTTTTTTTTGTCCAATGTGTCCCATCCTCTCGTGCCATAGCCTGGTTGGGTTGATTTCATCATGTCTTGTCGAGTCGATTTGAACTGAATTAGATCAAGTCGAGTCAAGTTATGTCGACATCGAGTCGATTCGAGTCGTAGTCAAGTTGATTTCAGGAGAAATGATGTTGTTGCATCCAGTTGAGTCGACATTCCCTAACATCTTGTATAGGGTACCAATCTGAACTCCTTTCATTAATACCATCACACCTCTGACCGTATTGCATGAATCCTTCTAAAATAGAGTATGCACACCTACATAACCCATATTGCTAACAGATATCAGGTTTCTTTCCAAACCCGGAATGTGTAGCACACCTGGTAGGGTTCTTTTCCTTCGATCTTGTAGTGTTAATCGAGCTCTTCTCTGTCTGACAATTCTAGTTGGCAAGTCATCCCCCAAGAACACATCACCCCCATCATATTGTTCATATTCATAAAACCATTATTTATGTGGTGTCATATGAAAGGATGCTCCTAAGTCGATCAACCAAACATTTTGATCTAACTATGTACTGGTCGACGCCAAGTACACATCACCTCCCTTGTCTGAGGTCATCTTTCTCTCAGTCAACTGCTTTTCATTGGATCCAACACTGACTTCTATTGCCTTCAACTTACGTTCCTTTTTATAATTCCCAACTTTACTGCATTTCCAGCATCTTCACATCGACTGAACTGGGGATTTAGATCTACCCTTCGACTTAACTGTCTATCGGTTGACCTCTCACTACCAGAGCATCTTTGGTTGATCCTTCCATGTTATTCCTTCTCATTTCTTCTGACAACAAAGAAGAAACCACGTCCTCTAGCGCTAGTGTGGTTGTATTACTCCCAATAGCCACGACTAAGCTATCCCAGGAGTCTGGAAAAGAACATAATAGGAAGATAGACTTCTCCTCATCAGTGATCTTAATATCCACAGATGATAACTGGATTAACACGATATTAAACACATTTAAATGCTCAGTCAATGAACTTCCATCACTCATCCTCAGAAGATACAGTTTCTTTCTGAGAAACAACTTATTTACCAGAGATTTCGACTGGTATAAGATTCCCAAATTGTCCCACAGTTTCTTGGTTGAATCGTCACCCAGGACATTCAACAACATTGAATCTGCAATACAAATTTGAATCATATTTCTTTCTCTTCTTTCAAGTTTCTCCCATTTTTCTGTCAACATCCCTATCAGTTGGGTACCTGGACATACAGTTGTCCATTGTTCTTGATCTACAAGAAGATATTCCATTTTAAGCTTCCAAAGCACCCGATGTTGATCATGTCGTTGCTTGTACTTAGTATTGGCTCTGTCCAAGATGGCATGAACCTATTGGCGGATGTGTTGAATGTGCTCAATGAAGTTGTTTGCCTTATCCACCTCAGACTGGACATGAGCTGAATCTTCCTGAGTAGCCACAAATGGCATGGCTATGTCAATGGGACATAGTGGTTGGAATCCCAAGCCCACTTGAA
>ML811199.1:56917-75554 GCA_009831015.1 Picea engelmannii | reverse complement strand
CATCATCGCGTTCCTTTGTTTCTCGAGGGCCTCCTCGAGCAACATTTTGATAGGATCTCTTGCTCCCTCATCTTTCTTTTCTTCCCCCATGGGCGGTCATCGGGGTTTGCGAGGCTGATCTTGCAAAGGTTCAACCAGATCGAGCCCCAACTCCTTATACCCCGATCTCATTGGGGACATGCAAAGAAGGATCGAGAATGAGAAGACCGCTCTGATACCACTGATCCAGATTTATGTAGGAATGAAATGAAATACAGAAATACACATAAACACAGAGATGCAGTGGAAATAAGACTTCATTTCATTAATAACAAATGACTGAAATATTCTTACAGACAGAATGGAAATAAACTAGCTAGGGCACTAGTAGCTTATCTCTGAGAAGAGATGTGGCCGCTACTCGCATTTGTGAGAAGATGATTACAATGAGGCTCTGAAGGCCCTTTTACAATAAATGAGAATGCCAAAAGTCCTAGACATCCAAAAACCTAACCCTAGGAGATGAAGCGCCAAAAGTCATGTGGGCCCCGTTTGGGTAAGTTGGTGCATCAACTTCCCGGGGTCGTAACTTTTGCATACGATCTCCGTTCTAGGCGTATGATAGCTCATTGGAAAGATCTATCCGAGGCCTACAACACTCGAGACAAAATAGCATAATTAGACAATATTTTTCGATAGCAACATACCCAAAAAAACATCGTTTAGGGCCTCAAAATGGCCCCAGAATTTCAGGACCCAAAAAAAATTACTAAAAATAGTAAATTGTGCGAAAACTGAAAAACTGAAAGAAGCAATGGTGGGGGTCCAAGTGGAATAGGTGGGTGGCCACCAATATCCACCTGGATCAGGCTCCCTCGACTGTCGACTTGGTGTCAATCCACCTCGACTTCGACCTATTGTCGATCCAACTCAACCTTCGACCGTCAATCGATTCACCTCGACTAGACTTTCACTGCAAAGAATATAACAACCCAACAAGCATTAGGCTACATTGAGGACACAAATCCTTTACAAAATTGAGAACAGAGGTCAAAAGTTAACTTCCACATAGTATCCATGTTGGTGAAGGAAGTGGGTTATAAATCTCTTGTTTACTGATCATAGACACAACTATCCACCCTCATAACTTTGGGTTTGAATTGATTGATTTTATGTTTCGTGGATGCTCTTTGGCAAAATTTTCCAATTTAGAAGCTAGCATATTCCCTTACTTTAGTGCTAACATGAAGTTTACTCATTCCTTATAAGACTTCTATAGCTTGTGTGGTTTTCATGTCTATGGTATGCCAATAATAATTTGCATAAAAGTATGAAAATATTAATAAAAAATCTTTTAAAGTCATAAAAATTATTTAAAAAAGAAAACATACGTATTTAACTATTTATTATCTTATTTATTATTCCATTATTTATTATCTTATTTATTATTCCATTATTAGTCATTGTCGAAAGGCCCGGGGACTATAGCGATGAGTTCATCGTTGAACTTATATTAGTTTAGGGTTGGCTTTATAATTTTTCAAAAAGTATAATGTTTAACTTAGGATATTTGTATTTATTTATTTAAAATATATATATATATATATATATATATATATATATATATATATATTTGTTAAATTTTTATTGGCTTGTAGGTTTAAAGTGTTATTGCCAGCTTCACTTCTTCCAATGCTTATTTGGAATGCTTTTTGTTATCGTTAATGGATTTTAAATTGGTTTCAGGGCTATGTCACTGTGTTAAATTTATTGAGCCGCTACTTTGTATTTATTTATATTTACTAATTTATGTCAGTGATTTAAATTTCACTAACAAAACGCTCCTTGGGAAACGTTGAGCCACTGTTGTCTACCTGCCACTGCCTCACTGCTGCCTCTTGCTCGTGGTGAATTTTGACAATATTGTCTACTATCTTTATCCAGTTCCACTGCCATCATCAACTATTCGGGTGTTTTTCCTCTACATTATATGTTTCATATTTTCCTTAATATTTGGAATTGAATTCCAAGACCATCATATTGTTAAGATAGAGATTCATTGGTTCGTTGGTGGTTTAAATTTGTTCCACCTTTAATCATCATTCATCATACAATTATCATCACCGGTTCATCAGTGGTTCGCTAGGGGTTCAAATAGTGCACCTGCAATTTTGTTCCACCTTTAATCATCAATAAGACCGATAACTTTCATTCCTATTTACTATGTGCAAGTAGGAAATTGAAATTTTTGGATTCGCTAATTTTCATTCATATCCACTGTTGCTAATTTTCATTCCTATTCACTGTTTGCAAGTAGGAAATTGATTTTCGATTCCTATTTACTATTTGGTAGTAGGAAATTGATTTGGTACTAGCAAAAGATCTCTACATTGACAAAAAAATTCATTCCAAGTTCGCAAACTAACAACAAATTCAATTCTTTACACTTTGTATTTACTTTGTAAATTGCAAATACAGGTCCAAAGTTGTCACTGGGTGAATTGCATACCTTTTTTCTTCTGTCTCAAGGAATTTTTATGGCTTTCCACTGGACACCGACTGTCCTTCTCCACAAATGCAATGCACTGACCCTTCTACCGCCATAGTTACCTAATCTCCACAGCTACCTAATCTCTTAGCGCTAAGCATACCGCCAAGTTTCCTTGGGGTACCGCATTTGTAAATCTGTAACTCAAGTAACAAGAGTTAATTTATGTGGATACACATTCTTTGGATTGGCTCTGTCAATCGAGATGTAGGCGATTTCAAGCATGATTTCAGATACAATCTCAAGTATGATGAGGATTTATATACCATATGAAAATTCAAGGATATGACTCCAGTCGTTTACATAATATCCAAGCAAGCAAGCATACGATTTTACTGTTTACTTGTGATAATCAATTATTTGGGTTTTAGTCTGATTCCTGCGAAGCTTGCATAACACATATTTACCATAGCGAGCAATAAGATTTATTTGCGAGGCGGTTGTTGATAAATCACTGCAGGGGAACACTCTTTAGGACAACTGTTTCAACAGTGAGGCCCGACCGGAATCCAAATAGAACTCTCACATGTAATCCCTCTCTGGTGGTCGAACATCCTTTTTCTTGAGACGAATTCCTCATCTCATCCAAGATGAAGAGCACACAGGCATTCGTTGTGTAGTTTTAGGACCAAATGGAAACTCACGGCCTTGTTAGGCTCCTCGATTTGTGATACTATAATGCTCGTAGATGGGAAATGTTGTAGAAAGCGAATCAATCAAAGAAATCAAAGAAATCCAGGCTGGCTGTTTGGCTAAATCCCAATAATGGGCTCCTTCACCTCAAATGATAAATCAAAATAAGTACTACTATGTGTATTATATCGAATGGCTTTTGTCTAAGGGCTTATGTTAGACTTGGTGAGAGGTTGGTGTTGAAGGTTCAAGGTGAAGGGCAAGTGGCTTCAGGTAAATGGTCGCTTCTAGTTTCTTGGGATCTAGATTCAGCTTGGCCTCCACCTGAACCAGAATAGCAGGCCCTCCTGGATGGGCGATCCATAATAATTGGTTCCAGTCCGAGATTCTGAACTGCTAAAAAGCCTCCACCAGACTCTTTTCTATGTTCTTGGAGATAAGGCCTGGAACGTATTTTAGAAGGTGAAAGGTGAGGCATACCTCTCTTAGGTGTTCATCGATGGCTCCATCGATGTCAGGAATAATTGTTTGTGCGGTCCACAATAGCTCGAAACAGGGCTTCTCCACTTGGGGGATCATATCGGCTCCCACGATGAGCACAGCCGCACCGTCGTTGAAGAGATCTTGGCCGACCATACTGTCTAGGTGAGTATCAGAGGGGCCACAAAATGTGACAGTTGTGATTTCACTGCAGACCACTAGAACCTGAGCTCCCCCACTGTTCAAAGGGTGACCTGCGAGCTTCTAATCTATCATATTGACCTCCTTATAGTTTTTGGGCATCATCCGCATAAATGGAAAGATACAAGGTACATGACCTTGATATAGAGGGTAAGGAAGGGTCAGGACGAACTACAGAGCTGCTCATTGGAAATAGATTTGGAAAGATGGCTCTATATTGGGACCTAGGTTCACACACTCTGCACTTGAAGGGCCACACTATATATTCCATGCCTGACCAAGACACAGAGCTCTTGGTAACTCTGCTACCCTTTACTTGCCTCCGATTGCGTATAGATTTGCTAGTGTAGAATCTGGAGAGAATGTACATTGTAGTTTGATGCCATCCTGATTGCAACCTGTTAGCGATTATTTTTGTCATTTGGCAGAGAAGCACCCAGGGATGTAGATTGCACACGAAATGCCCAAGCGCAGCATGGGAGAATCCCTTTTTTTCCAAGTAGCAGGTCAAGTGAGTGGGAAAAATGTCGTCGGCAGCATCCAAGATATATTTTACAAAGCAGATCGACGGTCACCGGGTCTTCAGAGCTACCGAATTGCCCAAGGTTTAGCACAAAGGACAAATCTCGTATTTCAATCAGCAGGTTCGGATCGTCCGATCTAACTGGGACAGGTGGCAGCTTGTCGGCATATCACGGATCAGGGTTTCGGGGAACAGGGAGCCCTTAGCTCATTGCACTTGGAAGCACCGATCATTGAAACGTCGAAAGCACCTTTGGCGCCAAGCCCACTGTCTCAGCCCTGGGTCATATCAAGCGAGCCTGCAAACGAGGGCGGCTCCCTTATAAATATCGAATGCCCCCTCGTCCATTCATCCTAAGGACACGTGTTGCAAGATCTGGCCGCATCGGCGTTTCGACAGTCATGAGTTCGTAGGGCGAGAGTTTCATGTTGTTCAACATCGCGAAACCCCGAACCCCGATAGCGTTGAAAGCGTAGAAGGTGGGGCCCATGGTATCACGAAGTGTTTTCAGCCGTCCATCCAGAGGGGACACCTAGCAGCAAATAGAGCCATCTCGGCGCTTCACTCATCGCGACTCCAACACGCAAAGAGCAGCTCCATTATTTTCTGATGCACGAGGTGCCGGGAGAATCCCAGACCGGGGCCCATGGTATCACCGAGAGAGTTAAGTGTCGTCAAATCTAGAGGGACACGTGGTGCCAGATTGAGCCATCTCGGCATATCGCTCATCACGATTTCAATCAGCAAAGGTTAGCCCTTTCATATTCGCGAACGCTGAAAGCATATGGTCACAGCCCATGGTCACTTGGGGAGAGGAAGGATCTGCATAAAGAAGGCCAAAGGCACCGAGTTCAGTTGCAGAGGGGATCATCACGATCTCCAGGCGCCATCGAACCTGATCCTAATACTGTTTCTAGTATTGAAGTAAATGAAGGCAAGAGCGGGTGGTTGAAACCTCCTTTCGTTCATTAAATGAGGGGAATGGAGGGTCTGGCGAGCCACCTGCTCGCAGAGGTCCTGTGTATCGATTCTCTCAACGAAGCCATGCCGAAGTCCTCAACTTGATAGAGAAGTTTGCGCACGCTAGCCGAGCACTTCATGGCTCAGCTACCCTCCTTACAGGAGCCATGCGTAGTTAAGGTGGCATTTAAAGAAAGATATCAATATGAGTTTGAATGAAGGGACATCAAGCCTTGATTGACTGGGCACGCCTCTGTGAGGTGAATTTTCCTGAGTATATAAACTTAGTATTTTGTATTTTGTAGGTATCGATGGTAGAGCAAAGCTCCCGATTGTAAAGTTTTAGCAGACATTCTAGCTTTCTGGTCATGCATCTGTAGATGAGATTTCTTATTTTATAACAGATAGTCTTCTTAATCCATCTAAATTTTCATCTCATGCTAGGAGATTTCGTGAACGAATGATTCATGCGGATCATTGAAATTTTGTCATGATAAAGGATTTATTTATGCATTATTGTATTCTCCGGTTTTCTGTGTTTGAGCGCAAGAAGATCTTGTGTTTGGATGCCTTATTCTACAGTCTATTGGAAACCTGTTGTTTACTACAGACCTTCGCATCTCCCTGATATAAGTCTTCCCCCTACTCACCCTTACTACACCTCACTATCTGAAGTTATCTAAGACCTCACTTTCCCATACATGCTTGGCCTAGTTTCGAAGTTGGAACCACATTGTTTGAGTTAAGCTCCATCCGATCACCCCATTAAATAAATCGTGACATAAACTGATGGGCATCAGGCTCTGCTCCTACTGCAATCCAGGAGTGACTTCTGACGCTAACATTTCTGGCGCCATTGTCGGGGACGAAGTTGAATATTTTCCCCGGGATTGAACGACAATGATTAACTGATTCTGAAGGTGCATTAGATATCAGAATTATCAAGATTGCTACTGTGCACCTGGCGACTCCATCGTGATGACTTCGCTGGGGAGAACATGCTCTATTAATTGTGGCTTTCATAGGTAGGCATACATGGTCTCATCCACAGTTGCCTCTAGCTATGCCTGAAACAGATCCAGAAGCAGTGCTCAGAAAGGGGAAGGCCTCTGAAGAAGAAGCGTCCACCACCGAACCAGGTAATCCACCATATCCTTCTTTGGGAACTCCTTTTTCTCCTCCTCAGCTTCTCGACAGACCTGTTTCTGAAGTTTCCCATTTCCTAAATTTCGAGAGTGTTCGTGTTGAGTTTTCCTCTCCTGGTTTGGGACCGGAGGGACAAAACCTTGTCACTCCCCTCTCCCCTGAAACTGTACCTTGGCGTAGTCCCAGGACCACAGAATATTTCCCCACTCCTATCTTTACCACTCCTACACAAAGAAAAACACCTACTGACTTGAGCTCTTTACCCTTCTCCTTAAACCCCCTCTTGTTTCCCACTCCACTTCGGGACTCATTCCCAGTAGCCCCTTCGTGAACTCCTTCTCCTCCCAACTCTCCTCCACCCAATATTCCTATGGCTGGTGCTAATCCCCCCCTGAATAGAATGGATGCCATAGTTGCTACTAGATATGCTCCTTTAGTCCTACCGCATCCTATGAATCCTCTTCATGCTAGGGATTACTTGAAATACATGCCCAAGTTCACTGGGGAAGGAGACATGACTGTCGAAGAGCACCTGGCTACTTTCTATAGTTATGCAGACAACCTCAACATTGAAAATGAAGATGTCTAGATGAGAGTCTTCATTCAGAGATTGGATGGTGAGGTGAGGAAGTGGTTTAGAGGATTGGCTCCAGGGTCTATTGCTGGGATTGAAGCTCTAGATAGTGCTTTCCTGAGGCAGTGGGGAGATAGGAAGGATTTCATGTATTACATGACAGTGTTCGGGTCTTTGAAGAAGATGGAAGGAGAGTCTGTCTCTGACTTCTCCAAAAGATTTAATAAGATGTATAACAAAATCCCTGACGAGATAAAGCCTTCAGAAGCCTCAGCTAAGATTTCGTTTTTAATAAGATGTATAACAAAATCCCTGTCGAGATAAATCCTTCAGAAGCCTCAGCTAAGATTTCATACGCTAGCACGTTCGGCCCCAATTTCTGCCTTTTGTTGAGAGAAAGAAGAGTCCCCTCCTTAGCTCAAATGCAAGATGCGGCCATAGAGGTGGAATCCAATGTGTTAATAGCTGACAGACTGAGGAACAAGGCCGACACAGAGATGAGAAAAGGAAGGTCGGAAGCCTCAACTTCTGGATCATTGGTGGCTCACCCTCAAATGGATGAACTGACCAAGATGGTGAAGTCCCTGTCTGCAGAGATGGAGAGAATGAAGGTCGAGGGGAGGCAAGCATATAAGGGCCCTCAGAATGCCAAAAATAAAGGAGGTTTCAGGAGGCCAAATAATTTTACTCCTCTGAATGTGCAAAGAGAGAAGGGAAGAGACAGAAAAGACCAGAAAATTCAGGCCCCTTTTCAAAACAATTTTGTGGCCGAGGGGGAAGAAAGAGAAACAGATGAGCTTGATCCTGAAATCCATTGCTTCAGAGACACTCCTCCTTTTCCTCATCTCACTCAATTAGCCTATGAGGAGTCTCTCATGGACAGTCAGCTAAATGAACTAAGCAAGGGAGACCAGGCTAGTGGCAGCCCAGGCAGATATGATCTGAGGTCAAAGAAAAAGACTAAAGCACCTGACGTTCCTGAGCAGTCTACCAGGACAGAGAAACCTGGCAACGAAGCAGTAGGCAGTCACAGAGGTAAGAAGACCCAACCCCTCTCTCCCATTATCTAGAGTCATGTTCCCAAAATAAGAGAAATCCCAAAGCTCTCATCTTCTTTTAATTTTGAGCATGAAATTCAAAAAATCAGAATCCCTGTGCCCCTGACAGAATTGATTAAACATGAAGGGTTCAAAAAATGCTTCTCTGAGATTTTACAGTCTAAGGTCTCTAGCCTTCCCACAAACTTCATCAATTTGCAAGATGAAAAGCCTGCAGTTATCCTAGGTCCTATGGTAGAAGACAAGAATGACTCATCACCTCCCTTCTACACTTCCTTGAACATACATGACAAGGTATTGCACAATTGCTTGATGGATTCGGGGGCTTCTCACAACCTCATGCCCAAAACTGTCATGGAAGAATTAGGGCTAGAAGTCACCCGAGCCTATCATGACCTCTATTCTTTTGACTCCAGGAAATTTCAATGTCTCAAGGTTATCAAAGACCTGGTCGTGACCTTGTTTCAGTTGCCCATGAAAAGTGTGGTCATGGATATTGTAGTGGCTGATGTCCCCCCCAAGTTCGGTATGTTGTTATCAAGATCTTGGATAAAGAGACTGGGGGGAACCTTGCAGATGGACCTCACATACGCTACTATCCTAGTGTTCGGAGGAGAGCATAGAAGGCTATATAGGGAAGCCCAATTGGCATATATAATCAGTGATGAGGCCAACCCTACCAATCATCCAATCTTTGCCTTGGACACTGATCTAGGCTCCAGTTTACTACAACTCACCCATGCCCCCAAGCCTCCTATCAAACTCAGAAAGAATCCCAATTCTCCTTGTGAACTTCCTCCTTCCATCACCCCCATTTGGAAAAAAGAATTTGATGGAGCCTGTTCCCGGGAAGGTGCTGGTGCTGGGGTGTTTTTTGTGTCACCTGCCCAAGAAACTGTATCTCTGTCATACAAATTAGAATTTGAAACCACCAACAATGTGGTGGAGTATGAAGCCCGTGTTCTAGGATTAAGAGCTGCAAGGGAAATGGGAATTCAGGAGATAGCAGTGTTCGGAGATGCATAGTTGGTGGTCCAACAGATCAGAAGCGCTTATCAAGCTAAGCACCCTCGACTCAGAAATTACAGGAATGAAGCATGGGACCTAATTGACAATTTCTTCTCAGCTTTCAATATCTCTTTTATTCCAAGGGAGGATAATGTTGTGGCTGATTCTTTAGCTGTCTCAGTCATCTTTCTAAAAGCTTCTCTACCATCCATAGTCAACTCTGATGTTGAAATAAAATATAGGCCCTCTGTACCGGACAATGTCAAGCATTGGAAGGTATTTGAAGATGATCAGGAAATTGAAAGACTTCTCTGATCCGTTGATGAATTTTCTGCGTTGCACGTCGATCAGGATCCAGACACAGAAGATGACCCTCACCCTGAGGTGTTTTTAAATAAAATTGTTAACCACCAGATTATTCAGCTACCTAGCAATCACATTCTAAGGGGACTAGTCCCGTTGGAAAGATTGTTCGATGGGAATGATGTGGCAATAAAGGGTAGATTTGCGGAGGAAGATGCTGATACAGCTGAGTGCAACATCGGCACACCGGAGGAGCCCAAGTTTGTCAAGCTGTCAAGTAGTCTGACCACAGAGCGGAGGGCCGAATATACTGAGTTGCTGAAAGAATTTGTGGACGCGTTTGCATGGACATACGAAGACCTCAAAACGTATGATACATCCGTCATTGAACACAAGATCCCACTAAAGGAAGAGGCTAAGCCATTCAGGCAGAAGTTAAGACAGATAAACCCTATGTTGCTGCCTGTCATGGAAAAAGAAGTGAAGAAGTTGCTTCAAGCTCAGATCATTGTCCCCTTGAGATATTCCGAATGGGTAGCCAATTTGGTTCCCGTAAGGAAGAAAAGCGGAGAAATCAGGCTTTGTGTCGACTTCAGGAACCTGAACAGAAGCTCAAAGAAAGACAATTACCCCCTACCTAAGATGGAACACATACTGCAGAGGGTAACCGGTGCATCCAGGATATCCATCATCGATGGGTTTTCTGGCTATAATCAGATATCGGTCATGCCTGAGGACAGGGAGAAGACAGCCTTCACCACTCCTTGGGGCACATTCATGTATGCCAAGATGCCATTTGGACTTATGAATGCAGGAGAAACATTTCAGCGAACCATGGATATAGCCTTCATCGGGGAGAAGGACCGGTTCGTGGTGATCTATCTCGATGACATCACGGTCTTCTCCAGCTCAGACAAGGAACATCGCCACCACTTGAGGAAACTTTCAATGAAATTTCGGAGGTTCAGTCTATCCCTAAACCCTAGGAAATCTTTGTTTTCCATGCAGAAAGGGAAGTTGTTGGGCCATATAGTATCAGCAGAGGGAGTGAGAATTGATCCCAGCAAGGTGGAGGCAATTCAAACCTTATCACTTCCCAAGTCTAAAAAAGAGGTTCGGGCCTTTTTGGGGAAAATTAATTTTCTAAGGAGGTTTGTCTCAAATTTTGCCAAGCTAGTGAAACACATCACAGCCATGCTCAGGAAGGGAAATGAGGTGAAATGGCCCGCTGAGCCCAGGGCATCTTTTGACCAAATAAAAAGGGCATTGACTGAGACACCTGTGTTGATCAGTCCTGACTATTCCAAAGAATTCCTAATTTTCTTCTTTGCTTCTTTTGATACAGTTGCAGCGGTCTTGTTGCAGAAAAACGAGGAGGGGCGTGAGCAACCCATCGCCTTTTTCAGCAAGGCATTAAGAGATGCGGAGACTAGGTATGAGATCATGGAGAAGTAGGCCTATGCCTTAGTGAAAGCCCTCAAAGCTTTCAGGATCTACGTCTTGCATTCAAAGGTGACAACATACGTCCCTTCAGCTTCCGTGAAGGACATTCTTATATAGCCTGACATAGACGGAAGAAGAGGTAGGTGGATTTCCAAGATCCTAGAGTTTGATCTGGAGATTAAACCCACCAAGTTGGTTAAGGGGCAGGGTTTAGCCAAGCTGCTAGCTGAATCCAATTACAAAGCTTTGGGGAATAGTTTCATCAACGCCTGTTCAGAAAATCCGCAAGTTGAATCATCCAATAAGGATTCTCAGAGTGCCTTATCCCTAGCAACATGCCCCTGGTATAAGGATATCTTGTTTTTTTTGCAAGAATTGAATCCTCCAGATGGAATGGGTAAAAGCAGGGCAAGAGCTTTAAAGATCAAGACGGTTAGGTATTGTCTCATTGAGCAAGTTTTGTACTGGAGAGATCCTTTGGGGATGCTGCTGAGATGTTTGAACCCACTAGAAGCCCAGAAAGTTATGTTTGATTTCCATGAAGGCCTTTGTGGGGGGAATCATTTCTAGAATACCACAGCTCATAAGATCCTCAGGGCTGGATATTACTGGCCTACTTTATTCGCTGATGTCTGCAGAGGAATCAGAGCTTGCATCAAATGTCAAAAGTTCTCAGGAAAGAAACAGCTCAAATTGCTGCCATTGAAGCCTATAGTATCTCCAACACCTTTTCAGCAGTGGGGGCTAGACTTCATTGGAGAAATTCATCCTCCCTCAAGCGTTCAACACAGATGGATCCTGACAGCAACAGATTATTTCACCAAGTGGATAGAAGCTGTCCCCACCAGAAGTGCATCTCACAAAGTAATTATCAGCTTCCTGGAGGATATCATAGCCAGATTTGGCTGTCCTAGTAGGATCGTCACCGATAATGCTGCTTCTTTCAAGTCTGAGCCTCTAATTAAGTTCTGTGAGCAGTTCCAGATCTCACTAATTCACTCCACCCCCTACTATCCCCAGGGAAATGGTTTAGCAGAGTCCTCCAACAAAAGCCTAATAAGGATCATCAAAAGGCTGTTGGAAGACAACAAAAGGGCCTGGGATTCAAAGTTGAAGTTTTCTTTGTGGGCTGATCATGTGACAAGGAATAAATATCTGGGCATTTCGCCTTTTCATCTAGTCTACGGAGCAGAGGCGGTTTTTCCTACTCAACTTGCCTTACCTGTGGTGAAATTCTTTCAAGACTATGAGGGAGAAACAAATCATATGATCAGGAGGATTCATCAGATAATAGAAGTGCAATAGATCAGAGAGAAGGTGAGGACCGCAGCTCATAATCACCAGGAAAAGATCAAGTAGGCTTTCTACAAGAAGGTCAGGAAGAAAGAGTTTGAGATCAGGGATTTGGTACTCAAGTGGGACGCCCCCAAGCAGGATAAAGGCAAACACAACAAGTTTGATGCCCTCTGGATTGGCCCCTTCAAGATCTCTGAGATTTTCTCCAACAACACGCATGGGTTGCAAGATCTGGAGGGTGAAGAGGTTTTCAGCAGGCCAGTGAATGGGCATTTTCTAAAGAAATGTTTTATTTGAGCCTCAGACGGCTCCCTTGTTTGTAAATATTGTCCTTTAGTTCTTTGTTTAGTTTATTTTTGCGTGTTTTCGGCCTAATAAGTGACTCCATAGCCCAATAGCAAGCCACTGAAGCTGCGGAAGGAGTTCTTAGAGCATCACAGGGATGACTCTATCCCCCATGGAGCCTAATGCTAGCAATTGTTTTTGTCATTTGGCGCAGAAGCACCCAGGGCTGTAGATTACACACGAAATGCCCAAGTGCAGCACGAGAGAATCCCTGTTTTTCCAAGTAGTAGGTCAAGCGAGCGGGAAAAATTTTGTCGGCAGCATCCAAGATCTATTTTACAAAGCAGATCAATGGTCACCGGGTTTTCAGAGCTACTGAATTGCCCAAGGTTTAGCGCAAAGGACAACTCTTGTATTTCAATCAACAGGTTCGGATCGTCCGATCTAACTGGGACAGGTGGCAGCCTGTCGGCATATCGCGGATCAGGGTTTTGGGGAACAGGGAGCCCTTAGCTCATTGCACTTGGAAGCATCGATCAATGAAACACCGAAAGCACCTTTGGCGCCGAGCCCACGGTCTCAGCCCTGGGTCATATCAAGCGAGCTTGCAAACGAGGGAAGCTCCCTTGTAAATATCGAATGCCCCCTCGTCCATTCATCCTAAGGACGTGTGTCGCAAGATCTATCCGTGTCGGCGTTTCGACAGTCGGGAGTTCGTAGGGCGACAGTTTCATGTTGTTCAACATCGCGAAACCCCGAACCCTGATAGCGTCAAAAGCGTAGAAGGTGGGGCCCACGGTATCATGAAGTTTTTTCAGCCGTCCATCCAGAGGAGACACCTGGAAGCAAATAGAGCCATCTCGGCACTTCGCTCATCACGACTCCAACACGTAAAGAGCATCTCCGTTATTTTCCGATGCATGAGGTGCCGGGAGAATCCCGGACTGGGGCCCATGGTATCGCCGAGAGAATTAAGAGCCATCATATCTAGAGGGACGCGTGGTGACAGATTGAGCCATCTCGGCATATCGCTCATTGCGATTTCAATCAGCAAAGGTTAGCCCTTTCATATTCACGAACGCTGAAAGCATATGGTCACAGCCCATGGTCACTTGGGGAGAGGAAGGAGCTGCATAAAGAAAGCCAAAGGCGTTGAGTTCAGTTGCAGAGGGGATCATCACGATCTCCAGGCGCCATCGGACCTGATCTTAATACTGTTTCTAGTATTGAAGTAAATGAAGGCAAGAGCGGGTGGTTGAAACCTCCTTTCATTCATTAAATGAGGGGAATGGAGGGTCTGGCGAGCCGCCTACTCGCAGAGGTCTTGTGTATCGATTCTCTCAACGAAGACGTGCCAAATTCCTCGACTCGACAAAGAAGTCTGCGCACACTAGCCGAGCACTTCATGGCTCAGCTACCCTCCTTACAGGAGCCATGCGTAGTTAAGGTGGCATTTAAAGAAAGATATCAGTACGAGTTTGACTGAAGGGACATCAAGCCTTGAGTGACTGGGCATGCCTCTATGAGGTGAATTTTCCTGAGTATATAAACTCATTCTTTTGTATTTTGTAGGTATCGATGGTAGAGCAAAGCTCCCGATTGTAAAGTTTTAGCAGACATTCTAGCTTTCTGGTCATGCATCTGTAGATGAGATTTCTTATTTTATAACAGACAGTCTTCTTAATCCATCTAAATTTCCGTCTCATGCTAGGAGAGTTCATGAATGAATGATTCGTGCGGATCATTGCAATTATGTCATGATAAAGGATTTATTTATACATTATTGTATTCTCGGGTTTTCTGTGTTTGAGCGCAAGAAGATCTTGTGTTTGGATGCCTTCTTCTACAGTCTGTTGGAAACCTGACGTTTACTATAGACCTTTGCATATCCCTGATATAATTCTTCCCCCAACTCACCCTTACTACACCTCACTGTCTGAAGTTATCTAAGACCTCACTTTCCCATACATGCTTGGCCTAGTTTCGAAGTTGGAACCACATCGTTTGAGTTAAGCTCCATCCGATCACCCCATTAAATAAATTGTGACATAAACTGATGGGCGTCGGGCTCTGCTCCTGCTGCAATCCAGGAGTGACTTCTGACGCTAACACACCCCACATGGTTAACCACATGTCGGGGGTTTGCAGCATGGTCGGCAGGTGTTTGAACCAATTCAAGTGTAATTTGCATTAAATTAAATTAATCAAAGTTAATTTGCATGTAATTAATTTGTATCCATTTACGTTAATGTTGGACAGGTGGAACATATTTGGGTATAATTTGTATCTAATTAAATTGAATTTGTATCTAATTTTTAAATTATCAAATTATCAGAGTGGCAACTCTCCATGTATTACCGGTGTCAGCAAGGAAGGTGATGGGTGTTGTAACAAAGTCTTCGCCTCCCTAGTGGTGCTACCTCTAAAGACATTCCCCTTATGGTAGTTGCATCTCTGTCTATGCTATGTTTCTTTAGGCATCGAGGTTGGATTCACAATCACATAATTTAAAGGTGATGAAATCTTACCCACTGATGCTAACAAAATGGGTCCCTGGCCTTTTGTTTTAATTGTTGTCACTGTCTACTTGTATAGCCCCTACAGGTTCCTGGGAGTCGAACTTGAGCTCGACAATCAAACCTTGAACATTGTACTTGTAAATGCAAGTCCATATCAAAGGGCTAAACCGGGGAGGCACCTAGGGTCCGGCTAAGATGGCAGCCTCTGTTAACTTTTTCCCATGAAGAACTAGGCACCCCTAAATCTCGGTCTGTGTAGTTCGTTTTTTATTCTGTGTTGGCAAAGCTTAGGGCTCAATGGTAAATACAATTTTTCGATCATTTCAAGTTCACCCACTTACGATTTCACTATAACAGTCTGGGTGACCGAGGGCTCTCTCCAAATCACCTCCCATTCCAGGGGATGGTGTCGAATGATAATATCCCAAAATTTTTCTTCTGCATACTCTGAAAGAACGCAAGTCCTATTGCTCATTGAGCAACTTAACCAGCCTATTTTGATTGTGCATCAAATTGTCCAATATTTGACACAATGCAGACTATCTTATGTGTTCTTTTCCTTTTTTCACAGGTGAGGTTGAAGGAGTTGTATGTTGGGTTCCATTCTTGCTGTAGTCATTCACGAGTGTCAAGGGGATGAGGTCGATTGTAAGTCCTGAGCGAATTTGGTAGAGTAGTTATCCTTCAAACTTGGCACCCAAGCTGAAGGAAGTCTATTCTATTTGGTGCAGCCTATTGTGGCATTTTTTTTAACAACTTCTGTGCAATTTGGGTAGTGTCCTCCCCGTCTCCTCTCGATTCCATGGAATTGTTTCATTTCTTACACACACACAGGCTCTGATATGGTAGAAATGGAGTTGCTTGGGAAGAAGAAAATTGGGTACCTGTCCTCTTTGAAAGGCAACAATAGGTTTTGGTAGGATTGTATTATGTGAATTGTTCCCCTTTGTGTGTGCCTGATGCAATTTGCCTCATGAGCATGAGCCCTTGACGACTCAAAATCCATCTAAGTCGGCTTGCTATCTATGAACTCCACCTCACTATCTAGTTCTGGCACTGCATTATGCACTATCTCCCATTCGGTTAACCTAGCCAAGTAAGTGTCAGTGAGAAAATTTTGTTTTGCTATAGAAAGGAGACTAACCTGTTTATTTTTCATTTTTCCACTAAAAGAAAAATAGAGGATCTAGAATTGTACATCCCAACATGTTCAATTTCTCCACAATTCGGCAAATTGGATCAGTAACACTCATTCCCTCGTTGCAGTTTTGGTTTGTATCTGTCTTCCAGGTGTGTGTTACAAGTTCAAAACCTTTTTTTTCATGTTTGGCAGAGTAGCCCCTCAAACCTGGTGCCTAAGCCGAAGGAAGTCTGCTCTATGTTGTGCACCCCCTTGGAGCCTATTTCTTAATGCACTTCCAACCAAATAAAAACAATGTGCTCTCTCTACAGGCTGGGTAGTTTTCTCCCTGTCACCTCTCTATTCCCATTGAGTCATTTTATGTTTTACACAAATAGAGGTTCCTGATACAACAGATGAATAGATTCTTTTGGTAAGAGGAAAATTGGGTACTTGTCATCTGTAGAAGCTAATGGAAGAGTTTTACTGGATTACACTGTGATCTGGCCTATTTTATTGGGTTTTCCTTGGTCACTAGGGATATAGAAGGTTTCCCTTTGTGTGTCCCTGAAGAAAATTTGCCTTGTTGAGCTTGAACTCTGGCTCTCTTTGAATCAATATAAGGCATCACTTTTTGTGGATGAGCTCGACCTTGGTGTCTGTTGCTATATGAGTTTGTGTTGGCATCGCATGATGCGCAGTCTCTTATATGGTCAATCTAGCTAAATTTCGAGCAGAAATTTTGTTGTGTCAGATAAGAGAGTTTGGCATAATGGATTTTATTTCTTCTGATAATATAGGGTTTTGTTATGGTCTATCCTAGTATCCTTAATTGGTCTATGATTTGCTATATTAGATCAGTAACACTCCTCTGAGTTTTCAGTTTGTATCTATTTTAACTCTTTCCAGTCATGAATCACGAGTTCAAAATCTTTTGTTGTGGTAATCTTATGCTGATATTCCCAATAGGCTTAGCTATGCAGGGAAAGATAGACAATAATAGAAAACTGAGCACTTCAAGCATGAAAAGCAACACCCTCAATCACGGAGATAAAATCTATTAGAACAGAGCGACTGAGATCTCCTACTAATCTTATCTTTATTAAATGAACTCTCAATATTTCTCTACCTCCTACAAAGAATACAATCCAACCCATAAAATGGAGACATATCCTCCTTTTATCCACTGATCCACTAAAACTACCTATCCTTAGAACACACAAATCATGCCTATTTTTATGCTACCACCACGAATATTCAATAAAAGGTATGCCCCCTGTAGCACATTTTGTAGCTCGCGAAGGTAAGACTCATTATTTCATTTTTTCTTTCACTTTGTTATGTCTATTGGGTGTTGCCATGCCCAATGCCAGTAGACATTGATTTTAGTTTCATTTGTCCCTACTATCTGGCACGTCTGAGGGCTTCCGAGCCCGGTCTATGATGTTAATCTCACCTTTGCATTTTTTGTCAGTGCCCCACAAGACTTATACGTTCATCGCATTTCAGCTACCAAAAAGTGGTCATGAGTTTCCTATGTCTTGCCCGTTCCGAAAGTTATCATTGATGCTATAGCAAATCTGTTATACTAGACCATCTAACCGGTTTTTTATCCTACTTGTGACTTTTCCAAAATCAAGAAGAATCTTGCGTGAATAAGTCGGGCGTTTCATGGATAAGTTTATCATAAACTTTCCTCTTTGGATGGCTTGCAACTCCTTTTTGTGATGTTAGGCATCTGTGGTTGGTTTGAGCAGCAGGAATACCTACACCAGGCCTCTAGATGTAAAATTGTTTTCTGGGCTTTAAATAGGAAAACATGCAAGACAAAGATATGCCAACAAATTGATGGTTGGGGAAGAAGATATTTATTTGAGGAAAATTATTACACAATGATGTAGGGCTCTAGAAGGAACAGAACTCTGCAATGTTGCTTGCGTACTCACTTGAAAAACTAATATTCATGGGTTTGGTGGTCTTTACAAAGGAGAAAGGAGGAGCATTAATTCTGAACTTTGGCATGCCTGCGCGGGACCTCTTGTCTCATTGCCACCAGTGGGTAGACTGGTGGTATATTTTCCACAAGGCCACAGTGAAAAGGTAAGTACTTTTTAGATTTCCTGCTATCAACTAGTCTCAATGGTTGTACCTTTGGTTGATCTGATGTTTATTTAGAGAAAGAGGAAAAAAAGAGGCACACATTATTTCTTCACAAACAAATAGATAGAGAGATAGATTTTATTATAACTGTCCACAAGACCATGTGGCCATATGAGACAAAACAATTACATTATGTGCAACATTTTCAAAAAGATTAAAGAAAAACATTACAATAAACAAAGATAGGGTTGTAATGGGGGGAACCGAATCATGGTCTCAGTATAATCATTTGGCTCCAATCTCCTTTGTTCATGGATGGCTCCCCCATTGACTCTTTTTTCAACAACCTCCTTGTCCACATCATTTCTCAACCAACCATTTCAATATGCAAGTTTGATCTCTCCCTAATTTGTGACTATTGTACAGAACATCTTTTTAAAAATGTTGCTTGGTTCTCCTTA
>ML811199.1:32828-48775 GCA_009831015.1 Picea engelmannii | reverse complement strand
CCCCTTTACATGTGAGTTGTCCACTCTTGGGAGCACACATGTGCCACACGTGTGACATGATCATGTTTTTATGGAGGACAACTTGACATATGATCATGTTTTACATCATTTTGGGAGCATCATTGGGAGTATTTTGACTCATCTAGCCTTGTATCATGGGTATTTTATGTATTTTTACCTAATCTCTAGAGCTTGTAAATATATAAAAGTCAGTGTTATATTTTTGTAGGATAAAAGATAGGAAAATATTATTATTGTAATCAAAAGGGTGTTAGATCTCTCATATAAATAGAGAAGGACTTCTCTTTTGTGAATAATTGTTATAACATGAAGATAACATTAATTGTCTACATATTCTCTATATTTTCTATGGAGGGATAACTAGAGTGACTTCTTAAGGACGATGTCTTATGGATTTCTTTACAAATTTCATGAGTGTTCTTGACAAGGGTTTTGAAGATGAAACAATTTCTTGAGTGAGTGATCTCACTTGATCTTATGGATGTTGTTTATGAATGAATGTAAGTGTAGTTATACTTCTCTAGTGGTGGTGGTGCACTCTCTTTGTGTATTTCTTGAACAAGTCCCTTCTTCATAACTCATAGAGGATTACTAGTGTCTAGTATCTTACCTTGAACTATCTTGGAATTTGTAAGGCACTAAGTGGATTTGTTAGGGTTTGTAGTAGACAACCCTAATTGTAACTCTAGTTCTACTTACATTTTTTCAAGGAAGTCCTTAGTTGACCCCATATGCCTCCAAAAAAATAGTAGGCACTAGTCTTCTCCCATATATACAATCCAAAATTTAAAATTTTACTTTTTATTTCCATTTTAGGGTAAAACTAGGGTTTTATAACATCTTATATACAATTTCAGCCATAATAAACCCTAGACATCTTGGTTTTTGTGCATGTTCTTGACCTAGAAATCAATTTACAGTCATAAATAGCCTTGCTAATTTTTATTGCTGAATAATGAGGGTTAGATGTCTTTTTTTACTTGGTTGTTATATGCCTTTCAATTTTCAGATTTTACAAGTGATATAAACCCTATATCTATCCATTTTTTTAGCCCCAATTCCTCCATGAAAAAAAACATAATTCTATTCATCCGAAGAGAACCAAATTACATTTTGTAGGTGCCTTAAGCACAACCCAATTATGGGTAAAGTGATCAGAAAATAGAAACCCAAAGGGGCCAATAAACTGGCTCATAAGCCACAAAGAAGGATATAATAAATGAGCTAGGAGTATAATCAATGAATAACAAGAAACCCCTCCAAGAAAGAAACACCGAGAAATCAAGCCCAAAGAATACCCCAGATGCCGGAAGGACCAGGTTAGAGCTGCATAAAGCACTCACATCAACAAAACCAGAAGGCAGTGACACCATAAAAGATCCTATCCTACGAACACCAGAAAAAAAAGAGAATCCAAAAAGATGCACACCCTAAAAAATGACCTCAAAGTGTCAACACATCAACATTGTACGCCCTTAGAAAGGACCTCAAAGCTCTGGCCAAACCCTCCAACTGATATGAGGAAGAGAGGGGCACCAACACCCTCCCAAAGGACCCCGATATGAACATACATCAAACCTTGAACAACCAATATCACTAGAGAAAGGAACTGCAAACATGAGTGGTAAGACCCCCCAAAAAAACCTTGCTGAGAGCAGACATCATTGAAAGCCTCCAATGAGAACCCAAAAGTAGGACAAACCAGGTCAAAGCGGCATACATTCCTCTCGAAAAAGAGAGGATCCAAAACCTCAAATCCTAGCAACAAAAATTCATATCTTGGCATCTACAACTTTGAAACTAGAACCACAGAGCAGAGGGTATACATCAAACCTTGGAAAATATCCCCATCCTAGAGAGGGTGATCAATAGAAGACAACAAAGACATCATCCAAAAGAGAGGGTCACCCATAGAGAAAATTCGGCTACAAAAGGAAGGCCTCACAAAATAACCCCAGGCCACCACAACGAAAGATCTGAGTGAATAAAACCAACCCCAGATCCGCACAAAAGACAGGCCGAGTATAAAAAATGAGGCTCCACGAATCGCAAATATAGCAAAGCAGAACATGCATTGACTGACACCAAACAAACCACACCAAAAAAACTCTGAAACCACCCTCAAGAGAGAGTGCGACCACCAATGAGCACGAAAACCACCTCGCGCAGACCCAACGCATTCGATCGAGTGTCTAAGACATGCTAGGGTAGCACCCGAGAGACCATGACCACCAACGATCTCTGAGACTTCACGCGTAGGAACAAGGCTTCAGAACTATGGTCTGCGGCTAGGGTTTTCCCCAGTCACAACCTCGCTAGTCCATGACCTGGGATCAATAGATTCTTTTAGCCCTAATTTCTACTTGTTTAATACATATTCAAATGGATGAAGTGTATTGTTTTTGTAACTTGTTTACTGCCAAATTTTAATCTTTATTGCAAGTTTTACAACAACCATTAGTAATTTTGATGCAGGAGCATCGCGACTACCAAAGCAAGCGTGGAGCCAGCGCATGTGTTTTTAAACACATGACATATAAACTTGATAACTTTTTGAATTTTCATTAAAGATGAAGCACCAAACCTTCAAGGAAACATTCATGAAGGAGCGCCTGTTGTATTGTATCAGACCTCGAGCCTTACGCTCTGGTCTGAAGTAGATAGGAGGCATTTAATAGATTTAATGCTGGTACATAGATGTTTTAAGTTTAGATTTGATAGTTTAGAGTTTGAGAGGGAAAATGGATATAGACACCCCCCTTTGTACATTGTAACATTATTCAGAAGCATTCAGAAGAGAAGAGCAAGCAGAGAAATTGTGAAGAACACCCATGTACAGGCATTTGAATTAATAAAAGACAGTTCTGATTCAAATCCATGACTGGTGTGGTTTCTCTGTGTATATGGTTCCTGTGCTCATGAATGTTTGTTTTCTTGATATGCATTTTCTTTGTATATGTTGTGCATGAGATTTCATGTTTGAAACTGAAGTCTGAAGGGGAGATGAAATGAGTTTCCATTGTTTCTCTGTCTGAGCCAGGAGATTTCTGCAAGTTGTGCAGTTCAATTCATCCGCAAGGGGTGCGTTGATGAAGGCTTAGTTAGTTTAACACTTGTTCTCATTCACCTAGAAGTGAGAGAAGGTTGTTGAAGCCGTGCAAAGAGTGCGCAGGCGGAAGCAGAAGTCTCAGTTGTTAATCTGAGCAAAAGGAAGTTGAAGACTACTGCTGCAGGAAGTGCGCAGAGTCTGAAGTATTCAACACTTGGGAAGTTGTTGAATATTAGGCGCAAGGAGTGCACATAGAGTCTTCTGAAGAATCAGAGTTGGAAAGCTCAGGAGAGTTATCACCTTCATGATATCATTGAAAGGCTGCACAGGAGAGTTTCGTGCAAGAAATCCCCAAGAGGGAAGAAATTGATGGCCAGGATCTCATAGAGGAGACCGACAAATCCTGTCAGCCGTTGGATCTCGTGAAAGTGCGAGGAGGTTACGACCACAACCGAGCCCAAGCTCGAGAAATTGTTGAGTCGTTGGATCAGTGGTTGCTTTCCCGTCAGCCGTTAGATCACGGGGAAGTAGCGCGGGTTTTAAGCCCTAGTGTGCAGAGAAGGAGTCATCAGGATTTTAGAGTCATCGGGTTTTTCACAGGTTAAGAATCAGAGACCTTGAAAGTCCCGAAAACCCAAGAAGAGATCATAGCCGTTGATCCCGACAGGACACGTGTCAGCATTCTGGGAAGTCATCAAGATTTTGGAGGTATCGGGGTTTTACAAGTCGAGAGGACTGAGACCTTTTAAGTCTCGAAACCCCGATGGAGAATCTTAGCCGTTGAAATCGGTCGGACACGTGTCAAGGAGCAGGGATTCATCGGGGTTCAGCTCATCAGACAATCGGGGTTTCCGGAGACAGGAGACTTGAACATATTGAAATCATGATCTGCGATTTCCCGACAGGATCCGAGCCGTCCAACCGCAGGGACACATGGCGCGAGATCCCGGAGAGTCGGGATTCGACATTTCGGGGTTCTCACCTACAACAAAATTTCTGCAGGAGAAATCGCGATTTCGCAATACCCGGTAGCGCGACGAGGAGGGGGTGAGGTAGAGGAGAGAGCCCGCATGTGCATCGGGGTTCGGCATTTTGGAGTTCTCAGTGACGAGAGACTCATGACAGCGGGAATCGCGATATCTCGATACGCGATTTCCCGACAGGGTTAAGGCCTGTAGTGGAGGACAGGTGTCGGAAGGTTAAGCCTTGCCACGGGCCAATGCCAAGTGGCATCGGCATATCGCGAACTTGGAGGTTCGTGAGTTGGAGCTGTAAGAGATTGCATTCAAAGAGGCGAGGACGCGAGGTTGCGTAAGCGTGATAGGTGGGTACTAGTGTCGCGGCTCATCGGGACTCGGAAGTTGGGGAATCGGGTGCTGGAGGTCGCGAATAACGAGGGGCGAGAGAGCCAAAATCCCGATAATTTGGGTCAAGGTTAGCATTGACTGACAGGTGGCATCGGGAATCGGAGAATCGGAGATTCCGGGGGTGTGAGTTCTACGCATTCCCATGCCGCGAACTCCGAATTTCCGATAGAGAATCCCGTGGTCTCGTGGACGCGCAGATCGCGTGAGAACAGAGTTAGCCGGAGGGAGCTAAGAGCGCAGAGGTGCCATCAGGGATCGGGAATCGGGGATCCATGAGAGCAGTGGATCACGACAACGAAAAGGATGATTTCCCGACGGGGATATTCCCGATAGGGCAAGGAAACCGTTAGGGGATACTCATCAGCTTTCGGGGATTTGGGAGACCCGAACCTGTGAGTGCAGGACTCGCGATCAAGCGAGGTCCGATTTCCCAATAGGATAAAGGGAAATCATAAGGTAAGTTTTGTGGGTGTAAGAAAGTCCCAATAAGGGATTTGAAGAGTGTTTCAGCTCTTCGGGTCAAAGGAAGAGAAGGTCCTGGTGGGAGCTGACGTGCCCTGGTTGGTGCGTTTGCACCAAGTGGTATCAGAGCGAGATAATCTCTCTGTTTTCTGTAGCAAAGAAGGAAAGGAAGATTTCACCATGCTGCTGAGGAGAGAAAGGAAATCACCTAATCCAGAGGATAGGGAGAACCCGAGAGGAAGGGGAAGACAAGTACATAATACAGAAATGGAGAGGCAGATACGAGATCTCCGAGCGAGATTAGAAGATATGGAGGCAACGCAGAGACGTACAACAAGTACTGGAGATTTGAGTGACTCCGAAGGCGAAGTTGAAACCGAACAGCAAGGAGAAGTTGCAGCCAAAGATGCAGCCAACGAGCGATTGATTAAAGCTATCGCACGAATGAGTTCAAAGACAAAAAATGGACATTCCAACTTATGAAGGGAGTCTGGATGCAGAAGAGCTGTTGGATTGGATTAGAGCTCTTGACACCTACTTCGACTATGAGGATATCGAAGAGGATAAAAAGGTAAGACATGCTGTCACGAAATTAAAGGGACACGTAGCATTATGGTGGGACGAGCTTCAAGCAGATAGACGTTCCAAAGGGAAACAAAATATTAAAAGCTGGGATTGAATGATAGCAAAGATGAAGGCAAAATTCATCCCAAGGGATTATCAGATCACACTGTTCAGGAGGATGCAGAACCTGAGATAGAAGTTGATGACAGTAAAAGAGCATATTGGGGAATTTTATAAGCTCAATATCAGAGCAGGTCATCGGGAGAGCGATGATGAAAATGTTGCCAGGTATATGAACGACTTAAGATACGATATCCAGGACAAGATGAGTATGACAACCATCAGAACCGTGGAGGATGCGTATCAAATGGCATTGAAGGCTGAGGAAAAGCTAAGCCGTAAGCCAACATAGTGAGGTCGAGGCAGAAGTCAGCCCAAGGGTAAATCAGTTGCCCAGGATAAATACCAGAAGCCCAAGGAGGAGTGGAAGAGACCTCAGGGTAAAGTTGAAAGAGGTGGAACCTCACAGCGAGGGCCACATGCTGAACATAGAAGACAGCAAAATGATCAGCGAGGAGATTATGCTGATGCAAACACTCTTCCTCATACTAGAGGTTGAGGTAGAGGAAGAGGAGGAATCATCACATGTTATACATGTGGGAAGAATGGGCACAAAGAAGTTGATTGTCCAAATAGAAAGAAGGATGGAGGAGAAGCTCACTTCGCCGAGGCACAGAGGCGAACTGCTGAAGCAGAAGACACAGAGGACGGAAGGTTGTTGATGATGCGTAAAGTTCTCTTAACACCCGAGAAGGAGGTGGAGGACACAGCTCAGAGAAGCAGACTTTTCAGAACCACATGCAAGACCAAAGACCGAAAATGCAAAGTTATCGTGGACAGCGGTAGCACAGACAATCTCGTTTCAACCGAGATGGTGGAGAAACTAGAACTGGAGACAACTGATCACTCGAGTCCATATAAAGTCTCATGGCTACAGAAGGGACATCAGGTGAGTGTCACTAAACAGTGCTTAGTGGACATCAAGATAGGAGGATATAATGACAGGATTTTATGTGATGTCATTCCTATGGATGTTTGCCATTTACTGCTGGGAAGACCATGGCAGTATGATAGAAACGTGATCCATGATGGGAAGATGAATACGTACACTTTGGAGAAGAATGGGAGAACACCCATGTTACTTCCGATAAAAGATAAGGAGGTGAAACCGGAAGTGAACAACAGGGTACTTCTCATGAGTGGGAAGGAACTTCTTACAGAAGTTAAGAAGAAAGAAGATCCACAATTCTTTGTGGTCAGGAAACCAAGGATTGTCTTGACCAGCACAAGAGTGGATGATTTACCGGAGGAAATTCAGGAACTGCTGGAGGAGTTCGCTGATATAGTGGTGGACGAATTACCTCATTCGTTGCCGCTGATGAGGAGTGTGAGTCATCATATAGACCTCATACCCGGAGCCAGTTTGCGGAATAAGGCCGCGTATAGGTTGACGCCGCAGGAGAATGAAGAAGTCAAAAGGCAGATACAGGAACTGCTGGATAAAGGACTGATCGGAGAAAGTTTAAGTCTGTGTGCCATTCCAACGGTACTGAGTCCAAAGAAATATGGAGGCTGGAGAATGTGTACAGATTCCAGATCCATTAACAAGATAACCATCAGGTATAGGTTTCCATTACCACGGATGGATGACTTGATGGACTGCTTAAGTGGAGCAGAATTTTTTTCAAAGGTGGATTTGAAAAGCGGATACCATCAGATTCGCATGAGGGAAGGTGATGAGTGGAAGACAGCCTTCAAAACCAACGAAGGGCTGTATGAATGGCTAGTCATGCCGTTTGGTTTGACGAATGCACCGAGTACATTCATGAGGCTGATGAATGAAGTGCTGAAGGAGTTCATTGGTAAGTTTGTCATTGTTTATTTAGATGACATATTGATTTTCAGCAAAACAAAAGAAGAACATCTGAAGCATTTAGCTGCAGTAATGAGGAAGCTACAGCAAGAGAAGCTGTTGATCAACATGAGGAAATCTTCATTTATGAAGACATAACTCATTTACTTGGGGTTTGTCATATCGGAAAATGAATTGAAGATGGATCCAAGTAAAGTGGAGGTAATTAAGAATTGGCCATCACCGAGAAATATTTTTGAGGTGAGGAGTTTCCATGGATTAGCCAGTTTTTACCGAAAATTCATCAGGAATTTCAGTGGAATCAGTGCAACAATGATGGACACAGTCAAGAAAAGACATAAATATTTTCATTGGACTGAAGAGGCAGAGAAAAGCTTCAATATGTTGAAGCGAAAGATCACAGAGCAACCAGTTTTGGTGTTTCCAGATTTTGCAAAAGTTTTCCAGGTGAAATGTGATGCAAGTGGCTTTGCCATAGGAGCGGTCTTGAGCCAGGAAGACAGACCAATTGCATATTTCAGCGAGAAGCTGGATGAAGCAAAGGTGAAGTACTCAACGTATGATAAAGAATTTTATGCTATCATACAGGCGTTGAAGAAGTGGAGGCATTACTTGATCCCAAAAGAATTTGTTCTGTATAGTGATAATCATGCATTGTAGTTTGTGACTCAACAGGAGAAGTTGAATCAGAAACACGCTAAATGGGTAGAGTATATGCAGAATTTTACATTTGTAATTAAACACATTTCAAGTACTTCTAACAAAGTGGCTGATGCTTTGAGTAGGAAGTGTTTATTGCTGCAGGAGTTTCGAGTCAAGACATTGGGTTTTGAAAACCTTAAAGACATGTATGCAGGAGATGCAGATTTTGCAGAGGCATACGAGACATCTGAGAATCCAGTTCTCAGAGACCGAAGCCCATGGATGGATTACATGATCCAGAATGGATTTCTCTTCAGAGGCAATCAGTTGTGCATTCCGAATTACTCCATGAGGGAGAATCTGCTAAAGGAAAAGCATAGTGGCGGATTAGCAGGGTATTTTGGCCATGACAAGACATTTGCAAAGCTGAGCGAAGCATACTTCTAGCCGAAGATGCGAACAGATGTCAAGAAATTTGTTGACAGGTGCAAAATTTGCCAGCATTCAAAGGGCAGGAAGCAGAATGCAGGATTCTATCAATCATTACCCATACCTGAGAGGCCGTGGGATGAAATCAACATGGATTTTGTATTGGGATTACCGAGGACGCAAAGAGGACATGATTTGATCTTTGTGGTGGTTGACAGGTTTTCCAAAATAACACATTTTATTCCATGCCAGAAGACCAACGATGCAACTCATATCGCGAATTTGTTCTTCAAGGAGATCGTTAGATTTCATGGTTTACCCAGAAGCATAGTATCGGACAGGGATACCAAATTCATGGGACATTTCTGGAGGACACTCTGGAAGAAGATGGGGACTAACTTGATGTTTAGTTCTACCTATCATCCTCAGACAGATGGGCAAACAGAGGTGGTAAATAGAAGTCTGGGAGATTTATTTAGAATCTTGGTGACAGAGCACCACAACAGCTGGGAAAATGTTTTGCCACAGGCAGAGTTTGCTTACAACGATTCAGTAAACAGAACCACAGGAAAAAGTCCATTTGAGATTGTATATGGAAGGCAACCAAGAGGGGTATCTGAATTGAGGGATTCAGAGCAGATAATAACAAAGAGTGCAAGCGCTGAAGAGTTCGCAGAGGCGATGGAAGAACTTCACAGCAGGGTGAAGCAGCGATTGCTGGAATCGAACCAGGAATATAAGCGCAGAGTGGATCAGCATCAGAGACAACTTCAGTTCGAAGTTGGTGATCTAGTTCTGGCACACTTGAGGAAGGAAAGGTTCCCAAGGGGAACATATAACAAGCTGAAAATGAAGAAAATCGGGCCGTGCAGAGTCCTAAAGAAATTGGGAGAAAATGATTATGAGATTGAATTGCCGGAAGACATCGGAATATCTCCGACATTCAATGTCTCAGACTTATATCCTTATAAGGCTGAGGAAGCAGGAGCTGGAAGTGATGAACAACCAGAAATTCAGTGGCAGAAGCAGATGCCGATTGCAGAAAATCCACAGATGGAGCGTATACTTGATATGAGGGTCAGCAAAAGAACCAGACGAAAGCAATACTTCGAGTATCTGGTGAAATGGAAGAATCATCCAGTGGAAGATGCCAGCTGGGAGATAGAAGCAATGATTCAAAAGCATTGACAGACCGTGCAGGAGCTCATGGACAGGAGCCCATGAAAGTTTTCAAGCCGAGGAGTATGATGCAGGAGCATTACGACTACCAAAGCAAGCGTGGAGCCAGCGCATGTGTTTTTAAACACATGACATATAAGCTTGATAACTTTTTGAATTTTCATTAAAGATGAAGCGCCAAACCTTCAAGGAAACATTCATGAAGGAGCGCCTGTTGTATTGTATCAGACCTCGAGCCTTACACTCTGGTCTGAAGTAGATAGGAGGCATTTAATAGATTTAATGCTGGTAGATAGATGTTTTAAGTCTAGATTTGATAGTTTAGAGTTTGAGAGAAAAAACGGATATAGACACCCTCCTTTGTACATTGTAACATTATTCAGAAGCATTCAGAAGAGAAGAGCAAGCAGAGAAATTGTGAAGAACACCCATGTACAGGCATTTGAATTAATAGAAGACAGTTCTGATTCAAATCCATGACTGGTGTGGTTTCTCTGTGTATATGGTTCCTGTGCTCATGAATGTTTGTTTTCTTGATATGCATTTGCTTTGTATATGCTGTGCATGATATTTCATGTTTGAAACTGAAGTCTGAAGGGGAGATGAAATGAGTTTCAATTGTTTCTCTGTCTGAGCCAGGAGATTTCTGCAAGGTGTGCAGTTGAATTCATCCGCAAGGGGTGCGTTGATGAAGGCTTAGTTAGTTTAACACTTGTTCTCATTCACCCAGAAGTGAGAGAAGGTTGTTGAAGCCGTGCAAAGAGTGCGCAGGCAGAAGCAGAAGTCTCAGTTGTTAATCTGAGAAAAAGGAAGTTGAAGACTACTGCTATAGGAAGTGCGCAGAGTCTGAAGTATTCAACACTTGGGAAGTTGTTGACTATTAGGTGCAAGGAGTGCGCACAGATTCTTCTGAAGAATCAGAGTTGGAAAGATCAAGAGAGTTATCACCTTCGTGATATCATTGAAAGGGTGCATAGGAGAGTTTTGTGCAAGAAATCCCCAAGAGGGAATAAATAGATGGCCAGGATCTCATAGAGGAGACCGACAAATCCCGTCAGCCGTTGGATCTCATGAAAGTGCGAGGAGGTTATGACCACAACCGAGCCCAAGCTCGAGAAATTGTTGAGCCGTTGGATCAGTGGTTGCTTTCCCGTCAGCCGTTAGATCACGGGGAAGTAGCGCGGGTTTTAAGCCCTAGTGTGCAGAGAAGGAGTCATCGAGATTTTAGAGTCATCGGGTTTTTCACAGGTTAAGAATCAGAGACCTTGAAAGTCTCGAAAACCCGAGAAGAGATCATAGCCGTTGATCCCGACAAGACACGTGTCAGCGTTTTGGGAAGTCATCAGGATTTTGGAGGTATCGGGGTTTTACAAGTTGAGAGGACTGAGACCTTTTAAGTCTCGAAACCCTGACGAAGAATCTCAGTTGTTGAACTCGGCTGGACATGTGTCAAGGAGTAGGGATTCATCGGGGTTCAGCTCATCGGAGAATTGGGGTTTCCGGAGACAGGAGACTTGAACATATTGAAATCGCGATCTGTGATTTCTCGACAGGATCCGAGCCGTCCAACCGCAGGGACACGTGGCGCGAGATCTCGGAGAGTCGGGATTCGACATTTCGGGGTTCTCGCCTACAACGAAATTTCTACAGGAGAAATCGCGATTTCGCGATACCCGATAGCGCGACAAGGAGGGGGTGACGTAGAGGAGAGAGCCCGCACGTGCATCGGGGTTCGGCATTTCGGAGTTCTCAGTGATGAGAGACTCACGACAGCGGGAATAGTGATATCCCGATATGCGATTTCCTGACAGGGTTAAGGCCTATAGTGGAGGACAGGTGTCGAAAGGTTAAGCCTTGCCGCGGGCCAACGCCAAGTGGCATCGGCATATCACGAACTCGGAGGTTCGTGAGTTGGAGCTGTAAGAGATTGAATTCAAAGAGGCGAGGATGCGAGGTTGCGTAAGCGTGATAGGTGGGTACCAGTGTCGCGACTCATCAGGACTCGGAAGTTGGGGAATCAGGTGCTGGAGGTCGCGAATAACGAGGGGCGAGAGAGCCAAAATCCCGATAAGTTGGGTCAAGGTTAGCATTGACTGACAGGTGGCATCGGGAATCGGAGAATCGGAGATTCCGGGGGTGTGGCATCATATATTCTCTTCGCCCCCCTTGATGGGGCCTCACTTGTAACTACCATATGCAAGGGATTCATGTCATCTTTTTTGTCCTCATTTATCACTTCTAGAGAAACAATATTTCTATCTTTGGACTTGTAAAGTTCCAAGAGATGTCATTATGATCTTCAACATTCTCTATATCTAGTGGTTCACATTCTTGCCATCTTTTTAGTATATGTTTATGTCTTTTATTCTTTTTTGAAGAGGAGAGTGCATGAGGACATCAAACCTGGAGATGCCCTGGTTGTTGACAAAACCAACACCTAATTGTCGTATTATCATAATCAAGAATCTGAACCTAGTGCAAATCACCTTGATATAATATCATCTTATTCGATAGTCCCTAACTGAGGTCAATCTCAACACATATTCAAGCGCATGTGAAAAGACCTAATTTAATTCGATCTAGATATGTTTTGATGTAAGTGCCCAAAGAATTTCCAATATCCAGAAGAAATCTTGAATGCAAAAATTGAAGATGTAAATTTAGGAGTTGAGCCTAAACCGCTACCTTTAATACAGACATAGTGGAAGGATTGAAATTTGGAAACCAAGGGGTAATAAAAAGTCTTATTCTACCCCAAAACCAGGAACCCTTCTCTAAAACGCTTTGATAATAATTTTTGTGATGCATTTTTGACAATTCAGTGGAACTTTTATTAGCAACCATGGGACTTATGAGATGAGAGAAAAAGTCAAGGTCTACAACCATCATAGTGGTATGTGAGTAAAAGGTAAAAATGAAATATATTCACCATCAAATCTAGGATCAATGAATAGTTTTTTCCTTGAACCTTGCAATAACATACAAAAGTTGGCAAGAGTGTGATTTTTAGTATGGAAGGGAGTCGTTCATGGATTCCATAACAATGAGGGAGTTAGAAAAAATTTCGACACTACATGGTAAGTGGATGTGGTGCAGTGTTGAGGAACCATAACATTGCAGTGCTCCCCTTACCAAGCAAGGGAGGGTGTCGATTTCCTAAACTATGTAACTCCACAAATCTGAAGCTTGTTGAAGAAAGTACACTTAGTGGATGTTAAGCAGTAGAAACCATCAATCATGTTGTGTATAGGGTCTTCAACATAAGAATCCTAATGGTGTTAAATCTACTAAGGGTAAAATATGGAAACCCTAGAGGTGACTAAATTTAGAGGTTGTGATCTCTAGGCTTTGATACCAATTAATATGAGCAAATTCCTAAAAAAGTAAGAAGATACTCAACAAACAAAAAGGTAGGTGAGTAACTGTGAAAGTAGAGAGGAGAGTGTTGGGATTGTGCAGAGGATATGAACTCATTTGTATTATATATACAAAATTGTGGGAAGAATTATGAAAGTTGACCAAGCCTCAAATAAAATACAATAAAGTGGGTGAGTGATCAATTTAGACCAAGTCACCCAAATAGAGATAAGGATAAAATACAAAATAGAACAATGCAAATATAATACATGTTCACTACACTAGGTCTCATCAAATGTCATGTTCTCTTGCAAGAAAGGAAAAGTCTTGCCCAAGACAACATACTTATCATCCTTGAATTTTTTTAAAAGAGATACCAATTTTGTCATCCAAGTTGAAGAGTGATCTAACTGGACCAAGTATCTAATAAAATACAATAAATTGGTGAGTAATCAATTTAGACGAAGTAACCTAAAAAGTGAGGAGGATAAAGACAAAGTGTACTAATCTACAAAAAAGAAAAGTACAAATATAATACATGTTCACACAAGTCTCATCAAAGTTGTATTGCCATATATACAAAAAAGCGTGGGGAGAATGATCAAAGTTGACCAAGCCTCCAATAAAACACAATAAAGTGGGTGAATGATAAACTTAGATTAAGTCAGTCAAAAAATGAAAAGGATAAAGTACAAAGTGTACTAAAGTAAAAAATAAAAGAGGTACAAATATAATACATGTTCATTACACAAAATCTCATCAAGTGTCATGTTCTCTTTCAAGAAAGGAAAAGTCATGGCTACATACTTATCGTGCTTGAAATTCTTTAAAAGAGACATCAACATTGTCACCCAAGTTTAAAAGTGATAAAAGTTGACCAAGTCTCCGATAAAATACAATAAGTGGGTGAGCGATCAATTTTGAGGAAGTGACCCAAAAGGCGAGAAGGATAAAATACAAATTGTACTTAAGTACAAAATAGAAAAGTACAAATACGATACATGTTTGCACATATTCACTACACTAAGTCTCATCAAAGTAGTATTGCTATATATACAAAATTGTGGGGAGAACCATCAAAATCGACCAAACCTCCAATAAAATACAATAAAGTGGGTAAGTGATCAATTTAGACTAAGTCACTCGAAAAAAGATAAGAATAAAGTACAAAATAGGAAAGTCAAATATAACATAGGTTCGCACATATTCATTGCATTAAGTGTCATCAAATGTCATGATCTCTTGGAAGAAAGAAAAAGTCATGGCCAAAGACAATGTAATTATCATCCTTGAATTTTTTTAAAAGAGAAATAAACATTATCACCTAAGTTGAAGAGTGATCAAAGTTGTCTTCAATAAAATACATGATCAATGATCAATAAATTAGAAGAATTAACACAAAAGGCAAGCATGATAAAGTACATAGCATACTCATATCTACATTTAAAGTTTAGAAGCACCATTTTTGTGATGCATAAAAACAATTTTTTTTGGAAAGTGACATGACACTATAATATAATTACAAATTCATCATTAATATGTCGATTTAGTGATGTTTATATATTGCAATTATGACAACATATCTGTCACAACAATGACACAAAGATCCTTCTTGGCATTCTAGTTGCAATAACCAAAATGTCTCATTCACAATGTTAACGTTATCTAATACTCCACTTCAACAAGAAAAAATCATTAGAATCCACGTCAACATGTTCCATTGACATTGTACATAGACTAGAATGAAGTAATATTTGGAATGTCACTTAAGCAACATTGAAGTGAAGGCATCTTAAAAAAATATGCATATTCCACTAAATAATCATTGTAAGTTTTTTTAGAAAATGTTATGTAGAAGTTTATTTCCATGCTCCACCAACAATGTTATCATGCCCCCCACCTCAATATGTATTAGTTTATTTTCAAGCATGTATATGTGTAGGAGGTTTCAATCACATTTGTAGAGATCAAATTAATTGCCTCCACCTTTGCACTTTTAGCAACTTTATTATTTTCAAGCATGTATATGTGTAGGAGGTTTCAATTACATTTGTAGAAATACAAATTAATTGCCTCCACATGCACTTTTAGCAACTTTATTTCTCACTTCAACGTATTTGTGTGTAATACCTCGGTGCAATCTTCCACTCGTATTGCATTAAGTTTTGATTGGGATGCCTATTTGAACGAAGTAATATGGTGTTTGTTTTATCCTTGGATAGTCTAAAACATCTACAATGTTCATTAGGAACCTACAAGGTCCTTTGAGATTTTGTCATGAGTATGTGTGTTTGTTCATGTTCAACTTTTTTTTCTTTGTGGGACAAGTAGTGTAGGTGACTATGTTTGAATAATAAATAGTGGAAGAATAGACAAGATAATGAATAGTTAAATACATGTGTTTCATTTCTTGAAATAGTTTATATGAATTTAAAATCTCATCTCCTCTTTTATGATATCCCAGATTGATTGATTGTTGAATATTTTCATACATTTATGCAAATTATTATAGACATAGTATAGATATGAAAACCACAAGTTATAGAAGTCTTACAAGGCATGACTAAACTTTACATTAGCACTAAAGTAAGGGAAGCTGCTAGCTTCTAAATTAGAAAATCGTGCCAAAGAACATCCACAAAACATAAAATAAATCAATTCAAACCCAAATTTATGAGGGTGGATAGTTGTGTCTATGATCAATTAACAAGGGGACTTATAGCCCACTCGCTTCACCAACATGGATACTATTTGGAAGTTAACTTCTGACCTTTGTTATAAGTTTTGTACAAGGATATGTGTCCTCAATGTAGCATAATGTTCTTGCGCTTGGTGAAAACTACACACAACTACTAGTTGACATACCTATGGATTGTTAAGTGCAAGCATGATAAATCAATGTTTCCAAATGCCAATTGATTTTTGACAAAGCTAGTGAGCATGT